>PNEQ01010520.1:6741-38022 GCA_003012365.1 Medauroidea extradentata | reverse complement strand
AAGCACTTCATCCAGGTATAAGTTCATTTTGTCTGTATTCTCGTTTAACTCCGCCTGTCTTCACAAACCTGATTATTCACTTTCCTGTAGAGCTGTAATAGTAGTAGCATCGATTGCAACATCCCTCTGTAACCCACATTACACTTTTCTTGTTCAATATCTTTACATACATTTATTTCTAATCTATCCACTCGTAACACATCACTCTCATCTTGCAAGCAATTTGAACAAGCGTTGTTTACTTTAGGCCACGCCGGGTAATTGTACAGGGATTTTAAAATATTTTTATAGCAACCTAATTTTCATATAGAAAAATCCCTATGTTGTTTCGTTAAAATTATATCACAATTTGTACCCGATTTTTGTAGCAATATACCACATTTTTTCAGATTTTCGCACTCGAAGTATCACCAATTCCAAAATCAAGCAAAATAACTTTTTGCGAACGAATAGAGATTTATTTTGCAAAACGCATACAGAGAAGTGTGAATTGTACGGCCGCTAGTAGTCTTGATTTTTTTTCAAAGCTTTCCGTTTAAAGATAATGAGTTTTCGTGCAGAGATGTGAAAACAAAACTTCCTAGAAAGACCTTAATCTACAGTACGGTGCTGCAGAAACGATCAAAAACTAGTGTATATGGTGACGTAACAAGAGGAACCCAATTGAGCATCTTGTGCAAGAGTTCGCGATTTACTACTATTGTGAATCCGACCACAGTAACTCATATATTCTATGCCGAAGATGAAGCGCAAGAAAGATCATTTGATTCTGCATATTAAGCGTCACTACAAGGCATTCCCGGAAGAAGGACGACACCTCATCACAGGGTACAATATTTCAACTGTTGAGTTAGCATCTAGTAGAGTAGGTGGAGTTAAAGTAAATATTGTATGGGGAGGGTAACCCAGGCTAGGGTATCGCACCTCGAGTACAGTCTGACTGGACGTCCTACGGCATCTACCTGCCTAAGGGATGATATGAAATGAGACCCTATATTGGAGACGAAACGAAATGCGAAGGGTGGAGATAACGGGAGTACCCTGAGAGGATCTTTCTGCCGCAGGTTTTCGTTCTCGTAATGATTCCAGGCTTGTTTTGGGAGAATGGAACATACCTGCCTTCATAATTGAGGAGAGCGGTTTTGTAGAGTCCACACCTTGGCGCGGCGAGGTTATCATGCTGTGCTTACGAAAGCTCTCATAATTTATGAGAAATATTACTGATCTACGCCATTGCAGCTCCATGTGGTTCTAGAAAACCAACGTCGATAAAGTGCTGCAATTGCGTGTTTCTGTAATATTTTCCTTAAAAAAAAGTAATTTTAATTGGGGACCTGAATTTGACACCACGCTAACTCCAAAATGTATGAAATAGTAATAAAAAGTGGTATCTTTTTCGTGTGCATTTATATCTATCTTAAATATGTTACTGACTAAAATACAATATTTTTACTCGGGATAGTATCATATTTCAGAAAGGAATAAATGCACAGAGTAAAGAAATTATTACTTTGGCTAATTCTTAAATTTTGGAGTTAGCATGGTTTGGAATTCAGGTCCCCAGTAACTAGGACAAATCAAACAAATTACTTTTCTAAGTATTGTATAGAGTATTTGTAACTGACTTCGTGTACTTCGTTCTAGGGTACCTTAATTTTCCCAGTACAGTAATGTATTAGCAGTGAAGAATTACGTATTACTGCTAGAGTAACATTCTCGTGAACGCAGCTGAGGGCGAGCAAAATGTCGGCCAATGTTTCAACCACTGATCCCAAACTATAAAGGCTTGCGTAAGTCGGTCGCGAGGCGGCTGTGCAACCTGAGCCGAGGAGTTGGTTGGTGATCCTCGCCTGCCAACAGGTCGTCGACGAGGTTGACGACGCCGAGAGACAGCCAATCCACTTGTGACGATGGGTCCAGAGGGAGATGTAGTCGCCAGAGTCCCGTACCAGGTGTTCGTAGTGCGGGGCGTCCTCAAGGGACGTGTGTCCAACAGCTAATTGACTTGTAGTCCCTTGGGCGTGATCGGACTCAATCACTCGTAAGTGCCATTAAAGACAAAGCCAAGTCTGGATGTAGTTAAATGACTTGTAAGTCAAACACTTTAATAATAAACCCCTTGCTGCTAGTACATCTATAACTTGGATTGATTAGTGGTAGAACCCTATAGGCTGTTCCTATATCAGTTCTCCTCTGCCTTGTACAACTTGAGACCTGCGATAGCAAAATGTAAAGTTTACAGCATATTAAAAAAGCTCTTCTATGTCACACTGGTGGATTACTAACGAGAAAGAATAATAATCTACTTTTTAGTCAGAACTGTCCGCTGTCTATACTAAAAATGTTTATGCGACTCTTGGCCAAATTACAGCGGAGCTATCCATAAAAAAAGTGCCATATTGCGGTAATAGGTAGCAAACGTCAAAGCCAGACAAAACTATCAAGTAAACATTGAGACATTTTTGCATCTCTTAACAGATATGAAGATACACTTCTGTAAAAGTGTAACATTGAGACATTTTTGCATCTCTTAACAGATATGAAGATACACTTCTGTAAAAGTGTACTACACAAGTAAGTACGTATACGAGTATGCTATAGACACACAGAAATATCTTATTAGCGTATGTCCGCAAATACATACTTAGAAGTGCTTTATCTGGCCAATGTATTACGTACATGTATCTGTACTCATTTGAGTATCTATTACACTTTCACAAACGTGCACGTAAATAACAGCTTCGGAGAGCGTTTAGGGACCAATGTTTGTCAAACATTTCAGTCTAGTTTTTATGTGTAGTACTTCTTGAAAAAATTGGCATACGTTTATCAGTTATTACTTTAGAGCCTAGTGACTTTCTCATAAGCGTAGGCTTCATACATATATGTCAAGAAGAGCACTGGCAAAGTAGTTTTATGTTAGGCATTTCATCTTTAAGTTCATTACCTATTCCTATATTATTGCACACATATGAACGTCCTGTTTTGAATTCGGTCGGGCGGTTAGGGGGAGGGAAGGATGAACAGGTAGGCAACGATAGTTGTTAAACTGATAACTGCAAACTGGTTATTTTCAAACAAGCTTTCTAAATCTCCTTTGTTAGATAAGTCTTATATGTTATTACACGCTGAGGTAGTTAATATAACTGCTTGAATGTTAAACATATCGTGCCACACGTCCAAATATAACCCCAAGAAGACCATTAGGTGGACTTGTACCCCACCACAAGCCATCAGGGAGGAACAAGTAGCAAGACAATCTAGTCTCTGCATGCACCATGAAGTATTAACAGCCGCTCGACACTTTTGTTGTTAACATGTAATTTCTTTGCATTAAGTATGTGGCGGTAGAGTGGACGTGATGTTGCAGTGAACCTTCACCGCACGTATGTGGCGTGGCATGTCAGGATGTACCTACTGTGGTATGTGGTATTCCTCTCCTCACACTGTATTGTAGGCGATGCTGCACTGCATTACTATGGCTTGAGTATTTGCACAACATTACACATACGTACATTCATGCTTCTTACACTCACCTTCATTATTCCGTATATCAGCAAGAGACACGTGATCACGCCGAACGAAGAGCAAAACAGAACCGCGACGTTGAACACCATCGTTGCTGAAACAACACATTTTCTGCGTGAACATTTATACATTATCCAAAAATATAATATTTAACTAGCATTACTTTCATTGTCAACATGATGAAATGAATAAAAATGCATAACATTAATTCTACTTTCATTTAAAACTCTTATATCAGTAACGTTTCATTTCTGTTTAATTCACCCATGTTCCTATGCTTAATATATTAATTAGGTAAGGAAATTTAATGATTTTCACTACGAATTGCTAAGGATTTTTTAAACTGGACAGGGGAAACAATTAACAAATATTTTGTAAAATGAATTCTGTACTAATCGCACCAAGAGAAAACGGACAGGAACACATTTTGCTTCTTGGCAGGAAAACACATTCAGTCATAACCCCTCTCTTTTTATAAATTCAGTAAATCTGTTAACGTAAATAGAAATACTTAATTTTTACTTTCTTTTCTTTTTGTCATTATTTAGTACGATCACTGCCATGCGATTAATAATCACATTACTTAAAAAGGTTATAACCTAAAACTGCAAAACATTTTTTTATTTAATATTGGTAAATATGTTTGGGTAGAACCTAAGACGTGTTCACTTAAGAGTGAGAGTCAGTCACCATCTCGAGTTTTTGTATTTTGAGTCATAACTTTCTTCTGGGTAAATTTACGAAATTTTAACCTAACTGATCGAATTGCAGTTAGGATATTCTTATTACTTTCTTAACTGCAATTGAATAAGGTATTTGCAAAAGGTTCCAAATTCAAGCGAGAAAATTGTTGGGAAACAACAAAATAATAATCATTGTGGATCTGGGAATGTAACAGGTTATCAATAATGGATAACTTGAAAGTATAGTGTGTGTGGAATAATACGAATCATAATTCATGTTGGTGCGCATTTTATTTTATTTTTTTTATAAATTAATAAAGTTAGTGGACTTGATGCCATTTGCAAATCAAGTAACTTTAATTCTAACAATGGCACGTAAAACATTACATCTTGAATAGATATTAGGGCAATATTGGTATATTTCAGTGAAAAATATGATAATATAACATGGATATATATATATATATATATTGCTAACACCCCACCACTTGGTACTTTATGCCCATAAAGCAATGTCATGTATTACACTATCAGAGAAAGCGTAATGTCCTGGGTGTATATTATTGGAAACTTGATATATTATGCTAATGATAAAAACTACTGAGCAGCATGGAAACAGTTCTTCGAAGACAATAATGTAAGTAATGAACGAAATAATGCATTGTTGGCACGTTCATGGACATGTATATTAGTCGGTGGCAGGCCGCCAATATAGTAAGCTGTCGCAGAATGCGACCGCTTCATCATGAACTGCAACATACCGCGAATTTCGTCAAGTTTTGATTTTTTAATTGGTACAGTGCCATTTCTGTAAGCATCACAGCGGGTCTCAACTGTCCTGGGAACTGAAGATTAAAGATATGAAGCTGTTCATGTACTTCAACAACTCCTTTCACATCAGGTTTGTAAACGAACTAGTAGTAACAGCACTGTTTAAATTAGAGAATCAACAATGCCCTTGTAATGTCCATATAATTTGTCACTAGCAAAATATCCCAAGTCCAGGACTTGGTACCTTTTGTAAGTTCCACATATATTTACTAGTCCGTTTAAAGTATTTCTTGTGCAGGACTTGGTTTCCTTTGTTGCTGACAGCCAAGAGAATGCTCTGGAGAGCTGAAATCTCGCATAATCTGAATTTTCTCAAAAAGTGGACTTGGTACGTTTTGCAAATTCCTGATTCAATTCAATCTATAACAAGAGTAACGGCAAATAAAGATTTATTATGTCTAAAGTGCCCTTAACATGTATTCTATTCTCTGGTTAGGTTGAACTTGCATACATTTACCCAGAAGAAAAGTTATTACACAAAATACAAAAACTCAAGACGGTGGCTGACACGCACTCTTAAGCGGAAATGACACAAAAAGAGCCACTAGTTTGTCGCAAGTATAGTTTTGCACTCTTTGGTTTCAGTGTGTTACGAACACATCAGCAGCTCTGTTTCATGGTAATTAGTAGCTTGTAGTTTGGTTCAGACACATCTCTCATTCGACTGCCCCAATCAGAATAATGTCATTGTAACACTATACGTCTGTCATTTACCAGTAGGATACCAAGACCAGTGTGAGTTAAAATATCCAATCACTGACCCTGTGCATAATGTACTGAAACTAAATAGAGCAAAAATATTTTCGCTACAAAGCCGTGGCTATAGGCATAAACTAATTTTTACCCCATGCATACCAACATTTGTCAAAAAATATTAATTCAACTGGGACTAAATCACGCAGATTCCAAATACCGCAAAATTAATTATTGGATATCTTCTTGTTTAAATACCTATTAAACTATAATATAAACGAACACTTAAAGTGACATACGACAGTGATAGTCTGAGCTCAGTCACCCCCTCTTCTGGTGACAAAAAAAAAAGTAGATCTATCGGCTGTGCGGTGAACTTCCATCCATCTAGTAAAGAATACTAAAGCCTTCATTACGTTTTAGTAGGTCTATATATGTATTACTACATTAATAGTTTACTTGCAAGTGCATATTGAAGTGGCAATTAGGTTATTCTTTGTTCGTATAAATATTCAAAACTTATGTATTCACAGATAATAAAAATATTTTACAGTAAAAGTTAAAACATTGAGTTACTTCAACGATATTTTATAAGTACATATATAACAGATTTTTAAAATATTAGCGTCTTGCTACGTCTTGCCAGGCAGCCTATAATTTCACCGTATATTCGGAAGGATACGGTATGATGAGAAATACAAAAACATGATCTTTTTTTTTTTTTTGCATATGTATGAAAATTGTGGGCAATTGTACAAGTAATATTTATTATTATTTTTATCTCTGTGATAAAGTTTGCTATTCTACACTTACGAATCCATTCATGAGAGATACATGGCTTGACCCAGTTTGTTTAAAACACTCTACGATAGTAACTCCTGCTTTGAGAAATTAATTTTTTAATAAAATAATTTTTATCCCCTTATATATACGTAGAATTGATGTCCATTAAATGAGTATGTTAATAATAAGGTGCACAGAACAAAATAATTTAAATATTTTTTTCTTAATTTATATATGCGATTGTGTCCGCGGCACAGAAAATTTTCTTTTCAAAAACATTTCGTAAGGACAAAATAACCGCCGAAAAAGTCTAAGGCCATTTGTTATAATTTCCTATCGATAGTCACGAGTTCTCCAACTTTCAGATAGCTCGAACATTTCTGAACAATCAAGTTTTCTTCTCTGTGTACCTGAGTGATATTTCTTGGTTATTCACAAACTACGTGATACTAAAACAAAATGATTTGCAAAAACGCATCGTTATACAAAACATTTTGTTATGAACTTGTTAAAGCTTTATCCTGACGTTTCTGTTTTCTCCTCATGGGCGCGAATACTGTTGATGTGAGGTGTAATATTATTGATACAATATCTGCTGATGTCTCCCACGCCCATCTATGGAGACTGTACTGCGCTTTGTTGTACAATTTTCTGTACAATATCTGGGATTTCTTTGGGGTTTTGATCGTATTGCGCAAATGTTGTTGTTTCCAGATGCCTCGTTGTAAACCTTTGTGCCGTATTTCACAGTTCCGTGAGACAATGTAACTGAAGTTAACACTGTTACAATAGACGTCCAGAATATATTTATATACAGCAATGGGAAGAACTGTATTTGGCGCTTCTACATAAGTGCTTCGCAATAATCCAGATTTATGTATAACTACGAGCTTCATTCTTAGTTGTTCCTCTTTGCTAACAAAGTTCACAATCACGCAACTTTAATACACAATAAATTGTTATGTAAGTTCATTGCCTAACAACTTCTTACTACTATTCAACACACATAATTTTTAAGTAATTAAAAATAACCCGATCTAACCTAAACTTACCCATAGTAGTGTACTATAACCTAGACTTTTATAGGACTGAAGGTGTAAAAGAGTTTAAATTATTAGAAATTTCTTTAATATCAGGTAAAATATATAAAAATGTGAGTTTGTAATATCAACATATAATTTTCCGTGCAATAATACGATGCCAGTTTCAAACCGTAATATTCATCATAAAATTTAACTTTTTCTCTGAACAATCTACTTTAAGGTTTCGCGTGTCTTTGCAGAGAGTCATTATACTCAGAGTTATTTACAATATGTAATTGAATACAGTCAAAACGCTGCCTGCCTATGCAAATATAAGCTCTGAATGCCACCAGTCTAATTAATTTTTCCATTTTAATTTTTTGTAAGTCATTTCTGGCCATCTTTCAATAAGACTTAGTCAGATATCACTCCAAGTTAGTTATATTTATGTGGAAATTTGTAACTCCAGAAATAAATTCCTGCCTATCAGGATAAAATAAGTCGATTTTTACTAACAACTTGTATGTATGTTTCATGTTTCAGCTTTTTACACCAATTAAGTGCTTCGACATTATATTTGTCAGTTCAGCAAAGACTTTTCTTACTATTACTGTAGCTGTTAAAGATTACCTATTGTTCATCGCATCCCTTGTGTTATTTATATCTTTGTTAAACGAGACACTCAACTCGTATATGATTTTTTATGTTTAGTGAAGGCAGTGATTTTGATCAATTAATAAAAATTTAATGACCTATTTAATAACAGCTAATACAAACACAATATACAAAAACAGTATTTTGCTTTTAAAATGTGGACTACGGCGAAAATAGGACGGAAGACATGAACTAATGTAGAATCAATTTCCATTTGATAATTTCGACGCATTAGGTTGTTCTCATCCCTATTTTCCTGTTTGTTTTAGTTGGTGTACTACCAATTTTTGTTGGCACATTATTTATTTTCTTGTTGTAATTTTTGCATTTTTGTTCCTCCCTTTGTTATTTTGCTAATTAGTAATTTTCTCCATTATATTTAGTTAGTTCGACATGAATATTCCGCTGGGTTAAAACGTAGGTACTGACAAGCTGCAGCAAACACCGACTCATTGACTGGGTATCAAAGCTAGGGAGAAGCTTATTATAGGCTATTCACGATAAACTGAGCACGGCTTACCATTTTCTGTGAGTTTTTATTTTTCCGTCTTTACTATTTTAAATATGAAAACTTCCGTGTACCTAACTGCTAGTGTAAAGATTTCACTACTCTCAAAATTATAATTATACCCATAAATACGTTATTTGTATTATTGTAAGTGTTGCGAATTGCTCACTTTTATACCGCTTGTTCAGCGAGATATACTGGATATACTACACAGTCTCAGGTATTATCGATCCTCTGACGGTCGCGGCAGTGTGGTTGGTCATACCCGAGACTAGGGTCAGACCAGTCATCTCCACCCACGATCCTCCCTCGATTCTTTGTAGCACTGGTTCAGGATTTTTCGCGTCTGTGAGAAACGTGGTGGACACTGCCGTTGGTCGGCGGGTTTCCTCGGGGTACTCCCTTTTTCCGCTACTCTTGCATTACGTCACTGCTCCACTGTATGGTCACGTTTCGTGTCGTCTCTCAGGGACCAGAGGATGTAGTACGGTTCCTTGGTTGAAAGTCTGCCTCTCGAGGTATGACACTGCACTCGGTTTTACTACCTACTTGCTATTACTATCGTTATTATTATTATGGAGCCTCAGCTGTTATTTCTTGGCTACTGCCCTCATTGAGTTGTGAACCTCATACCACGCTGAAAAAAGGGTATAGTTGCAGGTACCATACTTGTGTTAAAATAGGGACAACAAAATAGTTTGGTTGTTGGTACTACTCTGGACAGGTCCTTCAACAATCTGTTTTGTAGAAGTTACCATCTGGTGTGTAAAAGCAACTAGGCTCTTAGTTTCTTCTACAAAACAGATTGTTGAAGGAACTGTCCAGAGTAGTACCAACAACCAAACTGTTTTGTTGCCCCTATTTTAACAAAAAGTATGATCCCTACAACAATACTCTTTTTTCAGTTCAGAAATCATAGAATAGGATTGGCTACTTGATACTTTGCATATTTGTTATTCATCCGAAATCTTTCGGGGCATTTCCGATAAACTGTTGTCCAACGACTGAAGAAAATGAAATGCGTATTGGTTTCCAGTAAATCATGTTCTAAATTATATTTTCGCTGACTATTCCTGTCTCTAGTAATTGTATATTTGTTGCTACTCACTGAAAGAGCAGATAATGAACGAATAGACAGGACTTGAGTACATCAGTGTATTCTAACACGCAGGACATAAAACTCGCGACATTTTTCTTCCTTAGTAGGGACACATGATTTTAAATATAATATTTGTGGTGCAACTTGTTTCAATGTCTTACGTGCGTGTCTGTAGCTCAGCTTCGTGCTCACAGATATAGGCTGTTAACGGTAAAGTGAACGCTTTCGATGAGCGAATTTTTTACGTACACAAGCAATGCATTTTATTGAGTCCCTAGACGCTAAATTTCAAGAACAATGAAACTTACAAACTGCATGTATAATTGTTACAGAACGTTTATACAGGATACAGTATGAATAGGCGGCAGAAATATGTAAAATTACTGAATGGGAAAAGTTACCAGCACTCATCAAATGTGCTCACTTTACCGTGAATTACCTACAGATGGTTTTAAACTCTAATCGTGTAAGAGTTTTACCTGCATTTTACAGATATTTGGTGTCGCAGTACACTCATTCTGATTGGCACAAACAAATGACAGACGTCATTGTTCAAATGCACGCTGGCACGTAAGGCACTGATGTAAGTTGGTCAAAATTCTTTCCGTAACATTTGAGTCTGCGTTACAACATGCATGTTGAAATTTCAATTTGCAAACAATAACAATAATTGCATGAAAATATTTAGAGCAATATATTACAGCGCTTTAATACTAGACAAAGCCTCCAGTTTATATCGGCAATTTTTACATAACTTATGAATCTGAAAATAATTTCTAACGACTGTTTCTACGGTTGTGTTTTCCGAATACGATTGTTAATTTTCCAGATACAGCAGTCTATAAAAGCCATATTTTTGCTGTTTCGAAGGGCCTGAAAATAATATTTCTCATAAACATGCCGAATTTTCAAAACTATAGCTACATAGTTTTAAATGTGTGTTCTTTTCGTAGATGTACAGATATTATGTGCGTTAAATAGTTTCGTCACAGAGAGAATAGTTGTAACTCGCTGCAACGCATTTGAAGGGCAGTAGGGAGGCCCCTTAATGGTCGCTAGTCACAGGGTGCACTGCCCCTGTGAAGCTCATACTCGAGCATATAGCGAGCAAGCAAGTGCTCTGTGAGATATGCGGTCGACACCATGGTAGAATGAGACGTGACATCACGAGCACTGCGGTTGTATGCGCTGGCCTGGCCGCAGATATTAAACCCGCCGCACGCATTAATCGGCGCAGAACGGCAGCAGTTGCTGGCGGGGTTGTGTCCCTCCTCCACCCTTCCTTCCGCCTTCTTCCTCCCTGGGTATTGGAAAACCAGCGATGTTGACAGTGCGCTGCCCGCATTCTGCTGGCACTAGCTCCTAGCTACGGCTATGTATAGGGAGAGGGTGCGGCATCAACAGCGATGATGCAGGGGTTGCTCGAGTGGGAAGATATATATGACGTGGCCTTGAATACCTTCCTCTTAAGGTGCTGCAACACAAGCCACCTTGGAATAACTAGCTTATTTTGTTTGTTTAGAAATACCGTCAACTAGGGTTCCTTGGGACAGTTGGGAAATTTGGAACCATTTTCTAGAATTTTTACTACCCATGGCAGCTGTAAGGGTAAGGTTCGTTCACGGTCGTACAAAAACAGGTCTGGACACTCGCCTATCTAACAATGTATTTTGCTTGACCCCCTTGTTATTTGGCTGTAGTTCGTCAAGTTACCGAGAATGCCGTACCTTTTGGCGCTATTTTCTGGGCGGTCGGACTCAAACTCTGTCCACTTTTTCCATTGTTAAATTTATAAAGTAAATAAAGATTGCTGGAGCCTTTTCTTAAATTTGTGAACAAAGGAAGTATTTCATAAATTGATAAAAAATACGGTTTGGTAAATTGTTTATCTTAGTGGGGAGGAAGTGGGCGGAGTTTGAGCCGACCGCCCTAACAGCAGCGCCAAAACCTATAGCATTGTTGTGAACTTAGTGAACTACAGCCAAACAACAAGGGTTTCAAGTTTCCAGGCGAGTGTCCAGACCTGTTCTTCTACGGCCGTGGGTTATTTCTACTACAGGTTAGAAAGAAAATACGTTTTCTTATGGGAGAGCTTGGCACAGGGAAAATTTATTCCACTAGTTTCGCTTCAATCGCTAAGAGACCAGATAAATAAGAAATCGTAGTAAAATAAAATTTAAATAAACTTGGAAATTATATTTGTCAATTAATTAAATTTTAAAATGAAAACAAACCGATTTCGCGTTTTAAATTATCAACTTAATGTAATTTAAAATTCAGGAAAGCTATGTGATTGGTCAGTTTGGTGCATTAGCGATAACAGCGCTCAAGTGGCAGAAATTTCCCCTGTGCTATTAACCTTAGTAAGGGTAAGAAGAAACACAAGTTATTATCAATGCAAATTAGGGCCGGTTTCACCACGCAAGATTAAAGAATATTATCGAGATTGAGTAGCAAAATATCTCGATTTTCTGTCATTTAAGTTTCACCACACACTTAATCGCGATTTTCTAGGGTTATCGAGATTAAATAGTTCATCCGCCATTTTCGGCCGCTTAAATCACATTATCGAGATTAACTCATAACATATGTTGTTTGTAAACACACAATTGGTGAGAGGTCTGACAATTCGCAATTCAAAAAGTGTATTAAAACAATGGCTCAAAGGATGTAGAATCCGTGAAAGGTGTATTATTTTGAAGAACATAACGATGCAGACTTCAGATTACGTTTCCGTGTCAAAATAATTTGCCCACAGATGTTTTGAATGTATTGTCGATCGTCTAGCAGGTCAATATGCAAGTTGATATGTATTAAAATTTTATTAATTTTATTATTGTATTCATGTAATTCTTAACACATGGAATATTTTTCCATTTTCAAATATTTCGACGTCCTTTCTGAAAGTGCATGATTGGGTGGATTGTTTTGACACACGAAAATGCTATCTGAAGTCAATAATGTGTTCTAAAAAATAATTATTCCTTCCGCGAAAAAAAATATATGATGTATTTTGAGTTGATGGTTATAGGGTAATTTTAATAAAGGGCTGCTACATCAACGAATTACATAAGATATAATGTACAAACTCTCACACATTTCAATTGCAAATTAACCTAAATAACTTCTACGACACTGCCGATTTTTGCTGTTGCGTAACATTATCTGCCTACCTATTTTAAACACTAAAATTTTCTGTTACGGTATAATTTCGATTTTATTTGCTACAAAAGATTTGGCCTTTATTACTGATTAAAAAAAAAATTACTTGACGATCGCAATACGATAACATCATACAAAAAACAAAAGATCAGTGATGGCCTCCGCTGCCCTTGGTCCGTACAGCCACAACAGCATAAAACATACGTATTCGGGAATCTCCGACAGCGGTTCGGGAGTTTTCGTACGTTTAAGGCAACTCGACAGACACCCATGTTCAGAAAATCGCGATAATATTATATCGATTTTCTTGGAGGAAGATAATTCGTGGTGAAACACAAGCTACTTTATCGAGATTAAAATGGAAGATTAACTTGCAATCTCGATAATGTAATCGCGATTTTCTACAAAGTTAATCTTGCGTGGTGAAACCGGCCCTTAGGACCGGTTTCTCCAACCAAGTTTAAACGGTTTAATCTATATTAATCGGCACTTAATCTCGATTATACATGTTTTGGGTTTCACCAAGCAGTTAAACTCGATTTTCTCGACATAAGCGAGATTAAATTTGAACTGCTCGATTTTGGCCGGGTAATGTCACTAATCTCGCTTAATTTGATAATAAAATGGCGCGAACACTGTATCAATTTGTATTTGAAGACAATACAGATGATGAAGACTTTATTCCTGTGTATCTGCCTCGTCGGATTCGAGAAAGAAATCATTATTTTGATGAGCATAATGATTCAGACTTCCAAATACATTTCCGCTTGTCAAAACAATCGGTCCATTCACTTTTATTGATACATACACCGACAGTATAGAAGTCACAGTAGTCTAGAGGTGTTAATGTGTCAATAAATGAAATTACATGTAATCATTCCACCTTTGTTACCAACCCTGCTTCACTCTTCATACATGGCTGGTGGTTGTGTAGTGGAGAGATTTGAACGGTTCTTAAAATCTTTAGTCTTAAGGACCGATTAATTATGTACGTATATGGAGTAGTGCAGGATTGAAATGGTGGTGGATATGGAATATCCTAGTGAAAATCCTCCAACCAATCACTTTGAAAGGTATGTTTCCGGCAACGGCACTGAACGTATCCTCCGATATTTCGGTTGATGTTAAGTGAATAATGTTGGCAGGATGACATACCTATTTTTGTTACAAATAATATTTAAGTCCTATAAAGGGAACGATTAAAATATAAATATATAGGAATAAAATACTTTTGTGAGACTGTATTAAAGATAAACTATATATATATATATATATATATATATATATATATATATATATATATATATATATATATATATAATACGTTGCCAACAATTGGGGAATAGTCGGTTGATGCATAACGCAGTTCATTTGGCCAAATTGTATTCAATTTAGTTTTGGGAATATGTTCAGCCGTGTTTCAGAGTTTGACTGAAATCGAGTCGTAAAATCTATTATTACGTGTTTTAATGCGATTCGGCCAAATTTTTTTATGCACACAGTATCTTATTTCTATTCAGGAATCAACCATCTAAGTTTGTCGGTCGATATGTTACTCCCCATGTGTATACATAATGTGACAGCTTAAAACTAATAATGTTTATATTCCCTTGTATCAAGCCATGTGTGTACCCGATTTGGCATCAATCAGTATTTACATTATTTATATATGTTTAATTAATAAATTGAGTACTAGTCTATGATTTGAAACAGAGTACAGAAGAGGTTTTTATACTGTACTTAACGCACAAAAAAAAAAATTCCACAAATTTGTTGTAATTAGTAAAATGATAATACAAATAGGCTACTTCAAATTAATTTATAAATCATACATGGCCAACGTCTTGAGAAAATATTAGACGTCAAAGTCATGTGTTAAATGTAATTCCTCTTGAAGTATTTCTCGCATTGTGAATTGGACAGGAATAGATTAAGTATATTCAATGTATTACAAAAATATTTTTATTTATTCGCGGTTCTCTTATAATATGCCTGTATAACTTCAACGTTAACATAGATAAATGGAAAATTAGATTTACTTGATCTTGAATTTCCAAAATATCAATGAAAACCTATATTTGAAACTTAGCTGTTCTAATATGGTGGGTATAAATAAAATTTTTGTGGAGCATATAAAAAACTATATAACATTTTGTTACAATCAGTCTATATTACTTACATAAAAGCCAATCAATTATTTATGTCATTAGGTTTCCCAAATTTGCGGACCTACATTAATATTCACTCTTAAACTTTATAGGGGTTGAAACATCGAAACGTTAATTTTGGTTTAAATATGTCAGATACTTTCCGAGATATAAACGCAGGACAGTATTTATAGTGATGTGTCGAGGCTGGATTTGACAATGTTAACAAAGACGATACTGTTTCTTCAAGACAGTACTTCTTAGATACATGTTTCATACTTAACAAGACGAACTTCTGCAAGACGACGTGTTTCAAGACGAGATTAAACATACGTTTCGCTATAACTCTCCAATAGATGGCACTACAACCTAGTTCTATACCATTCAACCGATCTTCAAGAAAATTTGTATACGTAAATGGCACTACTTACAAATTTACGAATCTCAAGCTCTAGACTTGAAATGGACGTTGAGAGTACACGAATATTGCAGAAGACTAACGAATACCAAGTAATCATGTGGTACGTTTTTATCGTTGCCCTAATTAGACGGAAGTTTCTGTACTTCATACAAAATAATGTACAATTATAAGGGTTCGTAAAAGATGGAGGTTTTATTTTGAATTAAAATAATACTGCTAATTCCCTTAGTTTAGAACTACATGAGAACGCTCACTTAACTAGCATATATAGTATATCGCCAGTTGCTGTACGGAGTGTTCAAAAATGCAATGTCCAAATTGATAGGAAAGTAGGAGACAGATACAAATAAATTTCTCTGAATAACCGTGTGTCGGAAAGAAATAGTTTACGAGTAATAGATATTGAGGTGTATCGGATGTGATTCAGAAGATGACGATGGTAACTGTTTACGGTACTTTATTTGTTGAGAAATGTCACAATAAATGTTCAAAATGAGCAGCATTAACCTCCGCGCAGAGCCAGTATCGATGTAGCAGGTTGTACCGTGTTCACTGGAATACAGTATGTGTGGGTTGTGAATCTTCCAGTGAACACGTGGCTCCTTACTACGTCTATACAGGCACTGCGCTGAGGTTAATGCTGCTCATTTTGAACATATATTGTAACATTGATAAAAAAACTGAAATACTGTAAACAAGTACCAATGGTGTCTTCTCAATCACACCCGATACCCGTGAATACTCAATACTTCCTTAACTATTTGTTTCCGACACATGGCTATCTGACGAAACATACTTGAATCTGTCTCCATTTTCATACTTTGGGCATTAAATGTTTGAACAACCTGTATACCAATATCAATTTTCACAGTAGAATGCCTCGGCAAGAACGAACTCCAAACTACTCTTTCTCTACAACTCAACCAATCTCTCTTCTCCTCGTCCACATGTTTTTCACTGCGCATTGGCAATCACTCAGTTCACAGCAGGCCTTCCGCCAAATGTTCTCAACCAGTCCACAGTCGCTGGACTAGACGCCCCTTGACCAGCCTCTATAATTATTTCCCAGCCCACCGACGACGCTCTGCATGCACACTCGTCTAGCTCACTCCAAGTCGCGCACTTCACTCGGAACTCATTGAATTCAAATCTCTAAGGGCCGTATTTATAAACGGATTTAGAGAGCGCTTTTGGCAGACATTCACTGGCAGCTTTTCGACTACTCGCAACATATAAACGACTTTCTGGAGCTTGCCAGCTGAAAGTGCTTCTACATCCACTTGTAGCGTAAACATGGCAACATAGCACAATTTTCCTTCTTATGGATAGTACTCAGAGAGTATAGGAACGTAAATTTGCTGACATTTTCAACCATATTTCACGTTTGTTTTCCATATATGAGATGATGTTATTACCTCTGGATTTAGGTTAGGTATGTAAGCAATGTTTTTTGAAGGTTAAAATGGGTTAAAGTAGTATTTGTGACGGTTTTTTTCAGTGAGAATACTATTGTGTTTAAGAATGGAAAACAGTAGGCCTACTGCTTCTACAAAAGCTAAAACACAATATTTGTCTTATTCGTTAAAGAAATACATAGAATTGAAAATAGTACATCAACTGTGGAATAACCTGTCATACGAGTCCCTTGACACGTGTAAATAAATTGTTTACTTTTTACTGCTGACATAATTATAGGTAGATAGTAACGAATACATTAAGATCATAAAAATGTCGGGCTAAAAAAATGTGCACATACAGAAAACATTTTCTTTAACATATATTTATCTTCATTTTCGCACAATGTTATTATTGTTTCTACAAAAATTTTTCTGTATACTTTTCGAAACAAAGGTACTGAAATTGCAAACACTTATACTAGAAGTGCAGTAACAATTTTGATTTGTGAAAATTCCCACCTTGTAGCAAACCCTCACGGAATATTGCATAGGCCACACTGAATCGATCAGGTATATTTAACAGTAGCTTCTGTTTATGAAAACAACTTTCATATACATCAGTACTAAACTCGTTATAATTATATATTTTTAAAACGTTATATTTATTTATGTGGAAACAAGTATCGCGTGACAGGTTACTTTCCAGAAAAGCCTGTAATCTGCCGCCATTGTTATGAAAACACAATGAAAACAGCTAAACGGCATTTCGAATCACCGTCTGACCACATTCACCTGAAAGTGGATGACTCTTTACTTACAGGCAGTCAACCAACCAAAGAAAGAGGTTTATAGTTAGCGATGATGTCTTATCGCGGGGAAACTTGACTAATTGCTGGGTTTCAACGTACGTTCAGCTTACCATAATATTACTGTCTTTCGCATGTGCGTGAAGGTGTTACTCTATTCAAGTGAGCCAATAAGAACTCCGCTTTTGTAATATTTGATGCCTGTTATTTTGGTCTGCATACAGCTACGAAGTGGCAGACGCGTATCACCCGATCAAAAATGCCTTCAAGGGTTCGTTGGCACAACAATATTTTGCGATATACCATCATCTCTATTTAGAGTGCGTGTTTCGGCCGGAAGAGACTTTCGGTGGTTGGATAACAACCGAAAGCCGATTACAGATACGGCCCTAAGAACATCACTGCCAGGCTCGAGGAAACTCGTCCTTATATACTCGCAATGCGATTAGTGGTACGTTTCCCCAGCTTCTGGTCAAGTACAGTAAAGGGTAAATTGCGTTGCAGTTGGTTCGTAAACGTCATTTTAACGAAAGTATTCCACATGTTTCCAGTGTGCCAACGTACTAAAAGAAAACACAGATCGAACAAGGACGGAAAATAATTCGTAGAACACTATGCACAATAAAATCACTGTTACGAATGCCCTCCAATATAGCCTTTTTAAGCTGACTTACTCCAAAATGAACAAACTGGATACATGTGAAACTCAGAAACGTGCTCTAAACTTTGATTCTGACTTTCCACCAATTATATTATGAGGCCATAGCTTAGTGTCCCTAGTACCTTGCATGCTAGTTTAGAGCTTGGCTTATCGTGGAGATGAGGAATTTGGTGCGCGCTTCAATGTCTTCCGTATAGCTCCGTCATTTCTGAGACTCTAGCGCGCAAGGTTGGCGGCGTCCTTGACTGTAATGTTCCGCAAAGAACATGATTTAATGTTATTTAGAGAAGTACTGAACCGACTGACCAGGTATCGTGGGTGTTGGTGAGTGCTATACTGGGATAAGTTCACCTAGCCACTGGTACGTGACCCCTCAGCTTGATAACCTCTCTCTTCCAGGTCAACGTGTAGCCTCCTCGTGGCGCCGCAGGATCTTACAATCAATGCCCTTTGCGTCCTGATCTCCTCTGGTCCGGGAAAGTGTTATCTGCCTTGAATGAGTGAGAGATTTTGGTCAACACTTAACATTGAGGTCTTGAGCGCTAGTGAGGGATGACATGAGGTCTGTGTGTGGAGCGGCGCCGGAATGAAAGGGGTGGGGGAAACGGGAGATCCCCGAGAAAATCCTCCGACCAACGTCATCGTCCGGCACGATTCCCACATGCGAAAATCCGGGGTCCGACCACGCCGAGAGTCGAACTCGGATCGCCTCAGTGGGAGGCGAATGGTCTGACCATTCACCCACCGCGGCCCCCATCTGCCTTGAAGTGGTGCCTTGGTTGGGGGGGGGGGGGGTAGACTACCTATCCTTTGGGGCTCAAAAGTGTGGGTTTCATTGTGAAGCAATTCGGATAACGGAATGGCCACGCACAGGGCGTGCTTGCACGTCATGAAAATCGGGCAGTAATACGGGAGACCAGAGAGCCCCATGAAATGTTTTCTTCCGTGCCTGTCTGGGTAGGATTTGCAGTGGTAGTGGTTGCTCGTATGCTTGTCAGACCCGGAGAGGACCTCTCCTCAATGACATTTCGACAAAATGGTTGCATAAGTGCCTGGAGGTAGGCCTGGACAGCTTGTTAGGGGTGTGTGTAGTGTCTCGACATAAGCCAAGAGATGGCTGAGTAGAGGATCTCAGTCTGAGAAGCATGTAGGCTGGCGAGTCACTGGGGTGGGTTTCTCTAGGTTTGCTCGTCTGCCAGTGCTCTCCCGTTGGAAGTAGGATTCGTAATGCATTGTAGGGCTCCGCATATGGGGGTAGAGCATTCCCAACATCATGTTAGCCAGTCCACAGCGATTGGAGGGAGCGTGATCTCTCTCTCTCTCTCTCTCTCTGGCAAGAAGAGACTTACTCTTGTCGGCATCAAGCCTGCTGTCTGATTAAACCCACTGGGTAAGTGCAGTGACTATCTTGCCACACTAATAGCGATAGGTGTCAGATATCATGTAATCAAATTCCAAATGTTGACGTCTGGGAATCCAAGCTAAGACCTTTACGAGCTTCATTTTTGTATATCCGGTTTTTGTTAACTATAAAGATTTCACTTTTGTTGGTTTCGATCTTGAAGTTCCGCCATTTTGTAAGCTAGTAATACTGTTATACATGAAACTTTTATGTTGGGAACGTAGGTCAATTACTTCGGATGACAGCACGAAATGAATAAATAAAGTTTTGCTAACATATTCTGGCTATTACAAGACCAATTGTAACAAATATTGTAAATTTTAAAACTACTGCCCTTGCTTTGGATTTAGTAGAGTAGGCCTGTATAGTTCTAGGTCCGACGTTGTCGAAGACTACATGACACAACTAAATCGAGATACTGTTATGTTACCGGTACTATTGGATAGATTTAGAAAATGATATATATTTAAGTATTTCTTTATCTTGTTAATTAATGTACATACAAAAGTTTCGTGATTTTACGTTCAGACATAATTTGAAAATGTAGTAAAAGAACGAGTGAACATATTGTAACGAAATTAAATATTTTGACAGTTTGTCACTAAAACTTAATTTTACATAGTCTTTAATGTTACATGCCCTGCATTTTTAATATACCATGAAATGAACGGTATTATGTAATTTTTTTTTCTTTCAGAATTACGAGAACCGTTGTTACTAGTTGTGTTAATTTGCCCTACATTGTGGAAAGTAGTCTCATTAGTTCTGCGGGTAACATCTGGTTTTTTGTAAAAATATAATTTTCGTTCAGCTGCACAGACGCACATACTCTTTTCACCAGGCAATGCAGTTAATATTTTACTGCCATTATGTCTCTCTGGTTCACTGCACGTATTGAAAACTAAGTGTTAATTTATATTCTACATTTTATCAATATTACTTCTAAATAACGTAAGGAAATCACATTTTTTAATCCACAACGTGTAAATGTCCGATTAACACACCCCATTGCACTAAAGAATTTTGTGCCCTTGTGAAACCCTTTTCAGACAGAAGAACGACGTTTCAGGAACAGGAAAATGTTCCCGTCATCCGGTAGAGACACACAGGGCCCAGGAACACGAGTGCGACAGATGAGGAGGCTGGAAAACTATGGGTTCTACTGTCTGGAAAACTTCTGTATTTTGTTTCGTCTCATCATTGTGTTGCAAGTTGTTTTTCTATTCATGTCTGATAACTACTGTCTTTTGTTTCTTCTCATCGTTGTGTTACAAGTTGTTTTTCTGTTCGTGTCTGATAACTACTGTATTTTGTTTCTTCTAATCGTTGTGTTGCAAGTTATTTGTCTGTTCATGTCTGATAACTACTGTCTTTTGTTTCTTCTCATCGTTGAGATGCAAGTTATTTTTCTGTTCATGTCTGGTAACTACTGTCTTTTGTTTCTTCTCATCGTTGTGTTGCAAGTTGTTTTTCTGTTCGTGTCTGATAACTACTGTCTTTTGTTTCTTCTAATCGTTGTGTTGCAAGTTATTTTTCTGTTCATGTATGATAACTACTGTCTTTTGTTTCTTCTTATCGTTGTGTTGCAAGTTGTTTTTCTGTTCGTGTCCGATTAATTACTGAGTTGTGTTTCATTTGTGTCGTAATTTTACTTAATTTTGTGGTTTGTATATTGTCTGTCTGCCCCTTCGCCAAAGTAGGACTCAAATCTGGGTTGTATGCTTGGTGGTGTCTGGGTTTTTATTTTGATTTTCTTATCCGTTTATCCTCGGTTTTATTTAACCCGATTCCATTTACGGAATTTTATGTTGTGCATGTCTCCTGTTGACTAAACTACACTCTGCTTATTTATGTTTTTCTATTATATTTATTTTTCTTTGACATCTATATCGCATTGGAGTATGTCCAAGAAACTAAATCCAGTCACTGAGAATTGAATTTTAAAACGGTATTTTGGCCAAATATCGAAAACGATTTGGAGTTAAATTTCAATTCTGTGCACAGTGATTAGTGTTACTGAGATACTCAACCCGCCAAGAAACCGCTCTTAAAACTCTCCCCTTCATGAAGACAACAGTGGTGGTCGTCCTCTTTTTGACTAGAACTTTTGTGGCGTTGGAATTTGAGAACATTTCATGTTGCTTTTCTGAGCAAGTTGCCTTTCAGCCGTAAGCTTTTTGCTATATCTCCAGCGCTTTTCGATAGTTTTATTACATTCGATCCTGCGCATCCATTTTCATGTAAGTTAGTCGATAGTGCCTTACTACGTTCTTTCGACCAAACTGATTTATGTAAACACTAATTTATTTTTCATGAGGGCTTGCCTCACAAAGTTTGTCGGTCGAATTCAGACTCATCTTATATTAACGGAGTGTGATGCATCGCGAAAGATAGTTTCCCATCTTCGGCTGAATGCAGGTAATGGTCACAAATCCACATGCTGGCAAAGTACGGGTCTAGAAAATGATGGAAGAGAGGCTTACTGTAGCCGTGTCATTAGACAGTCGAACGCCGCTGTTGCTATTCTGGAATCAATCTCTTTTATATACTTCTCTCGCCTTCCAAAGCCTAAACGTTCTGGGATTTACTCCCAGTATAAATATAATTTATGTAAGCCTTCTTACGGAATCATAAAGACAGAAATAAACTTTAAGAAAGTATTCTTTATAGCTGTCTATATTAATTTTTATCTTGAAAATACTGTATTTTCTTCTAATAAATGGTAATTTTGTAAGTAATTTGTCAAAACTTTAGTTAATTTGAAAATGTGAGTTATGGCAAGAAAGGTTCAGTTTGACTGGGTCCAATATATGTAGTATTTGCCTATTTCGAGTTATTTCTTTAAATTAGTTTATTCGCATTCAGTTTTGACAATGAGGCATCTATCTCACTATTGAATTATTCTTATTCGTCTAAAAAAAGTAAAATCGTGTTACATAGCAAGCTATAGTGTCGCAGAAAATATTGTCGAATAAGATTTTGTCTTGATTTTTCACTCTGTCTCTCTTAGTCTCTCTCTCTCTATCTCATGTTCTAAGTATTATTTTCAAGTATTATGTACATTATATATTACGTTTTTTCGCCCTCTCTGTGCAAGTCATTTACCATATCTCTGAAATTATTAATTTTACCCCCTAGTATTATATTTATAGAGGCGGTTCAGATAGTTTGTATTATCCTGCCGCTTTTTAACAAACAAATAACACTCTGACTAATAATCAAAGCACTGTACTCAAACTTTAACGTGTGAGGCCAAAACAAAATATGTTTTAAGCTTACTTTTCTTTACGAAATATAGACTCATGAAATCGCGCGTCTGTCTGTCTGTCTGTCTGCCTGTATGTATGTATGTATGTATGTATGTGTGTATGTATATGTGTATTTATGTACCTATGTATGTACGTACGTATCTAAGTATGTATGTGTTTATGTATGTATTTATGTATGTACGTGTGTACGTATGTGTGTGTATGTATGTGTGTATGTATGTGTGTATGTATGTGTGTATGTATGTGTGTATGTATGTGTTTGTATGTATGTACGTACGTACCTGCGTATGTATTATGTATGTAAGGCTATATTTGCCCACTAATAACTTCGCATACAGTACTCGGTAATCAATTAAATAATGACAAAATTTTACGCAATGTCTGGTGACTACGACGCCATAATTTTTAGCGGTATACTAGATATATTAATTTTTGTGTAATAATTTCGAATTTTTGAGTCCACCTTCTTCAACGGACGTGAAACAAGCGAGTTGAGGACGTCGCGTCGTTGCGCTGTAAGCCGCTTGTTGGTACCATTACTGTTCGCCGTTAAAGCGTGTGCAGTGTAACTCGCGTTGCCATTCTTGGTTCATTTACATTTTAGCACAAATATTTGTTTTCTATTTAGTTTTATGCATTTGTTCATGATTTACCGGAAGTATTAAAACGAAAGTTGTGTATAATTGCAGGATTTTGTAATCGAAGGTGTTTGAATGGCTCTTTACTATATTTTTATGCTTTTAAAGCATTTATTTGAAGTGTTTCTCTAGAGGAGGGTTGGCCACAGTGAAACCGAAATTACTTTTTTCATTATACAGTTTCGTTATCTAATAGTAGAAGTATTATACATGTACATGCCGTCTCAGGAGAGTTTTGTCTTTCAAAAACATGAGTATAAAATTTTTAACCTATTTTATAGTCCGAAATTTAGAATACAAAAGACGCCTCCAGTTGTTTCATGGTGCCCCAAGAGTGGGGCACAGTGAAACATGACACGTGGCACACTGAAACACGTATTTTGTGTTTGGGAAACACTGTCTTTGCAGCGACAATCAGCCTAGCAGATGCCCTTGGTGTCATATGATGACATCAAACCTATCTCAATGAAATAGAAAACAAAAAAATGTTGAGATAAACTATGGAACAATAATTAGCAAATTCAAAGCGGACACAATACACTGGGCCTACTGTAGGCTTCTTGCTGACAAAACAGAATAATGATTTAAACTAATCGTGACTAAACACATTATCTTCACAATTGTCCACATCAGTCATTTACCACGAACTCAACCCATATTAAGAGAAGAAATGTCAATTCCAAAAGAGATCTATCCTTTTTGCCACTTTGTTTCACCAGAACACATTGGTGGAGGGAGAACAATATTTACTTGCCTCTAATGCACTCTAGCCACAACTTCCACTTGTGGTTTCATGAGTGCATTTGTCTTCTTGACATCTGCTCTGAAAAAACTCACTTCGTATTCCTCGTCATTGTCCTTGTCTTCGGTCATGATTCCTGTGTAGAACTTCTTCCTTCCTGAAGTGTTTTATCCCACTAAACATAATGTTATACTACTATATCTCGCTCTAATTCTTCAACAACAATTGGCTGTAGTGACGATAGCATATCCTTCACAAATTCTTGTCTGAATCAAAAAAGCACCATAGCTTCAGTATCGTCACCGCTAGATTCAGAATATTTCTTCTTCTCCTTCGTAAACAATGTCCTCTTAACTTTTATAGGCTTGGTAACATTTGTTTTAGCTTCTGTCCGAACCTTAATTTCTGGCGTGCTAGTGTCAATAATACGTTTTCTTTTTTTGCGGTCTTTCTTTTAATTTTTCCTCCTACTAGCATCAGGAAAACCACGGACAACTTTAGGGCTGAAATTAAATACTGCCCTTCTTTCTTGGATGAGCTGTGACTCTCCATCAGTTCTGCTAGTCGACGGTCCTTGTTCATAAACTGATGGCTATAGTTCTTATTCCAATGGCACTTCATAAGGCCGATCAGTAAAAAAACTGCATGCAAAAAAATGCTTTAGTAAATGTGTCCGTGTTGTTAGAGAAAATTCCTGTTGTACGGGAAGCTGTAGTTATATTTGCAGGCGCCATTGCCTTTTGATGAGCTACACTCACGGCACCAGAAACATTGTAGATGGAAAAGGTTTGGCCAGGGTGTTGCATTATCTAGTTATCAATATAGGAATAAAGTGAGTACTCACAAAAGCCCTGCTAAATTTCTATTTTCTGCCAATTCATATCTTTCCGCGCGTAACGGCTAACGACGGAAAATAATATCTAACCTCTCTGGACACGCTACTTAATTCTTGCGCGTGCAAGAAAAATTGTGCCGTCAGCAGAAACCTACATGATTTGATAAAAAAAATTAATTAATCATGTAAAATACGAGTATGTCGATTTATGTTCATTTCATTACTATATTGTTGTATAAAACAAAAAAAAAAAAACACGGAACTATATTCAGTAATTCGATGCCAACCACACAAACAGTAACAAACTATGGTTAATGTTGAATTCAATGCAGTAGCGACTAGTAATATATTTTTCAAAGGTAAAATTTTTAGAGCTCACTTTATCCCGTACGATCCATAGCAATATTATAATTGGTTTTAAATGCTTTGAAAGCCCCCGCATCTAGCGGCAGGAACTTGTTTGTTGAGTGGGGTGGGAACGTAAGCACTGTGACACCATTACTCTTGGCTAACGCCCACACAAATGGCTCTCGTAATTGTCATAGATAAACAGTGTTGGAGCTACTTTGGAGCTTTTAGTGTACAGTATGAAGTGCTGCCTAACTTTAACAAAGAGTTCGGCAGTTATCCATCCGGATGTATTTGCCAGCCCTAATGTCCCCAAAGGAGCTTCTTGAATCATATGTGCTTTGAATTTAACCCTCGAAAATATAATTGCTGGTGTAACCGTATTCCCTGGTGCAGGTATTATGCAACATGTCACAGACGTTCCTCTCTCGGCACTTATACATTTACTGACTTGCTTAAGTCCTTTTCCAGCAATTACCTTAGGAGGTTTTTTGACTGTGCTAGTACAATTCTCATCTAAATTAAACATCCTTGTACCATCCGCAAACTCTGGGCAATTGTGTAAACATTATGATGGTTGCTACAGTAAATATCGACAGTATATTTGTTAAAAGAAATGACACTTGATAGACTGCATCCTTCTTGAGTTCGAATGTTTAGTCTATTATTTCGTCCCACGAATCCCTTGAAACGTTCTATTCCAGCTAACCCCGTTTCATCCCGTTTTGGAGGATGATGTATCTGGTTCTTTACTACCATTTCATATGCTAACCGTCTGCTCTGTTCAACCGAGAGCCCGTAATATATTTTTGAGAAGTTCAAAATATGATTGCCTAAAGTTTTTTCCTTCTCTGTAGAAAATACCCTTCTGCATTCGTAATTGGGCTTGAACTTCATATCGCCCTTTTCATCATCACGCAATTTTGATTTTCGGACATACCTGAAGAGTGTTGGATATTTCACGCCTTTAATTTTTGCAGCCTTTCTGCAGCTCATTCCATCTTGGACAAGTTGAGCCGCTTCTTTAATCGAGTCCTCGGAAAATGATCCATTCGTCGTATTTCTTACACGATTGCGTGTCATTTTGCTTCTCTAAAAATGTATGTGAGAATTAATTGTTGCCCCACACAAACATGACAGGTACTACTATTACTGTATATAACCTAATTATTGTCCACTGAAACTGTCGTAAACTAAAGTGTTTTTTATAATGATGGTGGCAGAGGCGTATTGCATTTAAATATTTATTTTATAAAGTAAAATATTTTTACTTAATATGTGTTTTAGAGTGGACGATTTTGTGGGGCACACTGAAACGTTTCACTGTACCCCACTCGTGCATGTTTCAGTGTGTCCCGTTGGTAGTATTAGTGGAAATTTTGTTATAACACAGCAAATAACTTACGTGTTTTGTAGACAAGATAGAGATGTTACAGCTGCATGTAACAGATACAAAATGTATATTCCCAAAGTCATCAAATAACAAATAATGCAACCTATCGAAAAATTACTTTTTATGCAGAAAACACTACTGTGATGAATACAGTATATTCACGATGCGACAGCCATGTTGAAACTGGTTTCACATATCGATCCCAACAGAGTCTACAATTCTCACCACTAGGAGCGTCACATGCCAAAGATATATCTATAAAAAATTATCTCTTGGTTTCAGTGTGCCCCATGTTTCGCTGTGGACCACTCTCCCGTACTGTTAATTGCTGAACACGCAATATTTACAACAATATGTATAACTTAAATGTGCATTCTAAGGATATTTCCATTTAAGTGTAACAGTATTTTATGTTGGGGTTAAGTGTACAATATCGCGAAAGATATTTTTTTCAGCGGTTTAGTTTACTTAGCTAATGAACACAATTACTGTCACTTTATCGTGAAATAGGTTTAGTGGATAAATATCCCAAATTCGGTAGTAGTTTCAAAATCCAAACTAATTGTAGGTAAAAATACAACCATTTAAACTGAAATAAGTATGGCTTATGCTTACTGAGGACGAATATCACCCCCGCGACACATTCTAATCACCTGGTACGCTTTACCTAGTCACAGCTTTATGAGATCCTAGGACCATTCATACGAAATTATAATGTGCATTGTACGTCTGTATATTCTCCAGCAGTATCATTAGAACC
The DNA here is from genome assembly GCA_003012365.1 of Medauroidea extradentata. Taxonomy (NCBI): domain Eukaryota; kingdom Metazoa; phylum Arthropoda; class Insecta; order Phasmatodea; family Phasmatidae; genus Medauroidea; species Medauroidea extradentata. Next base: position 10,240 of record PNEQ01010520.1, on the reverse strand, counting down.
CTAAGGCAGATATTAATCAAACTTTGTACCTACATATACAGTACCTACTTAAAAATGTTACACGTATGTATTTACCGAATGTATTACTCTTGTTACTTAATAACAGCGATTTCTTAATTTTTAAGCATTTTCATGTCTCGAGAACCATTCTTCCCCATTCAAACCTAATTTTGTATTTTGATACTTCAACATCCATTTGTTTCAGGGAAATAGTTAAGATATTTTGGTCAGCGTATAACAGCAATGTTTTGAAAGCTTAGGGGGAAGGGGGGAGGTAAACATGAGATTAGCGTAGAGCGGCGCCAGAATGTAGGGTCGGGGAAAAGGCAGGATATTATATCAGCTATATAGTGACACGACATGAATAATGTTCGTTCAGTTATATCTTGAGAGTTACATGTATCATATTTTGACCATTTTCCGGCAAAACTTTTATTTTGATAGTATATATTGTTGTCGGGTAACAATTTTGGAAGGTGGAGCAATATGAACACATAAAAATTCCCTGCCATATTTCGTGTTCTACAAGACCAATATTAACTAAACTTTGTGTTTGACAGTTTATATAAAACAATATGTAATCAAAGCAGAGTTTATTGTCATAGGTCATCCATTTCGAAAGGTACCACGACATGAATTAATATTGTATGTGTTATTTTGAGAGCGCGTAAACCTATTTTAACAGTACTTTATACTTTTAGAGTTAACCATACAAGCTTTGATTTCTGAAACATTATTTAAATAGGTAGAGTTGGCAGGTGTTTTCAACGAAAGTACTGGATGGGTAAATAAACATGATACACCAGTGTGACAAATAACAATTTTGCCGCTTTAATTGGTTCTGTGATTAGTGCCAGAGTAATTAATGAATATTTATTTTATTTTCACTAGCTAACTACGTGATTTTAACGACAGAATATTTGTTTATTTTTTTCATTGAATATTTTTCTTTCAATAGTGTGGCCAATGTTTTAGATCATGTTTCTGGTAGACCATAATATTTTTGTTTAACTGCATACTCATAGGCGGAACGCGGCAGTTAACCTTTGGAGGGACAAGTATATCCAGATGTCGATATGTTGATCACCTCTTTAAAAATAAAGGGGGTCCTCATCCCCTGGGAAAGTTTCGATTGCAAAATGTAAAATAGATGCTATTCGAGCAGTTTTTATGTATAAACTTTAAATATACCGCTGGTAGGAGTAAAATGTTTACATACTTTTTTTTTGGGAGGGGGGCAGTCACCCCGCCCCCCTTCCACCAGGCACGCCCATATGCAGACTTATACGTATTTCTATCGTTATATTTTCTCTATGTCTTGAAGTTTTGTGTTTGCCGAGAGCTGTGTTTACGTTGCTGGAGGCAACGGGAATTAACACTTCGTTAACACTTAAGAGACGCATTTTCATTGGCTGTTTTTTTTTTTGTGTTTGTTGTAGAATATTTTTGCAGGGTTTGGAAGGAGTTGTAGTTTTTAGGGGGGTTATTTTTATGGCCATCTTGGACAGAAATGCTGTACTTAAGATGTGGATCGACGAGGTAGTGACGTCCGTACAAAATTTATTTTTGATTATTCGAGCACGATAAGGCTACCCGGTTGACCTGATGAGGCACAGAACCCTACAGCATACGTGAAATATGAAGATCAGAAGCGGGCCTGATCGACGAGAAGTACAACACAACGACGCAGCGAACGCAGTAGGAAAACAGCTAAGTTTTGATGACAATTAATAATGCTCTGTACCGGCGATAGACTTACACAATTTTAGTCTCTTTGTCTCTCTGCTAGTTAACTAGTTTTTTTAAAATATTTTTTTCACTTGTCTTTTCTTTTAAACAGCCTAGTATATACACTTACGGATACCCTCTAGATAAATTTATTTTGTTTTCCGAGCTGAGCTATCCATTTCAACTTAACGCAATTTGTCTTTTAAATTTACACTAATCGATATGGGCCTACTGCTAGTGTTGCCGTGGTATCTGCAACTACACATAATGTTATTCTTTATAATGATTTCTTACGTTGTTTATTATTTTTAATGCCCTGAGATGTCATTAAATTAACAAATTGCAAGTAAACATGTTATCAGTTTATTTAATGGATGTTACAATTATTCCACTGCCACGCCGCGTTGTGTATAGGTGGTAAGGCAAAAGGTAAAGAAAGAAGTGTGTGCGGGAGTTAAGTTATTTACGAAAGTACTGAAAGGGTAAATAGACATGATATGCCTCATTTCCGGTTATAATGACTGTTATCTGCTTGTTTGTCTCTTTGGAACACGTGCCTTATTTTAGCAGTGTTTAATAATTAAGTTCCGCAATTTTCGCAATTTTGAAAGATACCATACGAATAAATAAAATTGTTATATGTCGTTAACTCTTAGACCATTTCGTATCGAACTATTACTCAGTTAAAATATTATAAAATGGAGTTACTTTTCGTTTTAAATGAGAATTCAAATTTAAAAGCAGCTTTATAACTTACTGGGTAAATTTTCCTCAATACTGAGAAAACTTGGTTCGTTAGTTGTACTGTTAACTTCTTATTTTATTACTATATTACTGCACTTTAATGCGAGCAGCCAATAATATCTATCTAACGTAAGACCAATATTTGCACAGAAAACTCTTTCGCGGTTTAATAAACACCTTTGAAATAATCTCTTCCTAACTTATTATTATTTGTTTGCGTTTACTTAAAAGATAAGAATTATTGACACAATTGTAATAATGTTGCCATAGTTTCAGAAAAAAAAATGTAATATTTTGTGTTTTTTCGTAAATAATTGTTTGCAAAGGCAAGTTACTATTTCATTAATTTGGATTTTCATAATTCTTCAAAATATCGCAATATTTGACTGATAGAACAGTCACTGAAATATTTGGTATAATAGTATAAATAAGTTGTAAAATGACAACGCTTTGCCAAATTTTACAGTTGCTTGGTCAAACTACCTTACATTAACATAAAATAACTGACATGTTCAATCATTATAATTATTGAACTACGAAGAAATGCAACTACGATATTTCTTTTGACTACTACATATTTAACAGTACAGACGAATAGTTTCAAGACTGAATCAGTCAAGATACATGCACCTACTCATGCTCATGATGAATTGCTTTCGTCACATTTCCTTAAGTTAAAACATGCACTCCGTGAAACATGTTACATTGAGTGAGAACTCTAGAAGTGATGGTGAAATTACACTTGAGGTAGGAAATTGTTAGTACAAATGAATACACAAATTAAACCGTATTCTGACTCTACTCCTGCGTACAAGTACTAACGTTCATGTCCGATGAATAGAGATATCTCGTTGTTTAAAACAAATCGATTACTTTAGAATATCTATAATCCGAAATTTTACAATCCCTCAGTAAAAACTCTATGTACCTCACAAACGAACTAAAGTAGTTACGCAGACAAAAAACTAAAAAAAAAAAAAAAAAAAAAAAAAAAAAAAAAAAAAAAAAAAAAAAAAAAAAAAAAAAA
>PNEQ01010497.1:0-32823 GCA_003012365.1 Medauroidea extradentata | reverse complement strand
TCATCAGATGAAGTTTCACAATATCTATCAGAAGCAAACATACCATTGAACGACAGTCCATTGGCATATTGGAAGGCAAATTCTTCCTTTCCGAGACTGAAATTGTTAGCTAGAACATATCTTGGTTTTCCACCTGCCTCAATTCATTCTGAAAGATTGTTTAGCTCAGCAGGTGGAATTTGCACCAAAAAACGGAATCACCTTTCTCCCGAACACATTCAAATGCTAACATTCCTTCATAAAAATCTCAAAATTGTTTCCTTGTAGTTTTATAAATATTATGGTAATAAGTGCACCTAAAGATTTCTCAGTCTCACCTTGAGAAAATAAATTGTCTTTGAATTTAAACAGTTTTTTTGTGACCCAATATGTCAATTTTATTATCAAGGTTCATTTATTGATTACTTTATTTTTACATATTATGTTTATGATTAACAAAATAAATATTCATGGTAGTAGGTAAGTTTACTCTTTTTTTTATATTTTGCATTTTTCATTATTGCCCACCATATTATCGAGTGCTTAAACAACTGTTCAAAACTACAATTTTATAAAATAAATTTTAGTATAATAAGATATCGGAAGATTGATATCGGATCGGTAAATTTGAGAACATCGGAATCGGTATCGGGTTTTTGGGTATCGGGCCATCACTACTTTCAACCGTGTTAAGTTTCACATACAGCTTGCGTTTCTGATTTTAATTATTGATTACGATTTTGGATTACGACTTTGGACTACAATTTTGGATTTTGATTTACATACAGTCGAACCACGCAACGATGCCATCGGCTACTACAACAACGCAACTACAACAGTATTCTCAATGCCCGCCAAAAAAATTTTTTTAAAAGTAATTTTGAAGGAATAAAATAGAATAAGTTAACATCGCGAGCAGGAAAGATTATTTAAAATACATTTATTAGAATTCAGCTATAATTAGAGGGCCGGAATTTTCGGAAATGCGAAGGAACGGCGATAAAATGGGGAAGTTATTAGGGGGTGGAGGAGATAAAGAGAGGAAGGCTCCGATGCCAGACACACTGTTGTCAGGCTCCCAAAAAGCTTCCGCTCAGCTCAGATGACACGGCTATTTGGAACAAGAACTGCGTGTTCTGACTGAATAACGACAAACATATGCTGTATCTTCACTAAGAATAATTGCCGCCGGCTGTGCTATACCTGAGTTACACACATACTTACCACTGTGCTGGCACTGCTCCCCTTCACACACATACTGCGGTTCGTTGCACCCACGCCGACCACGTGCTCAACAAACGCGCCCTCGGTAATTTGCCCATAGAATATTATTAAATTTCACATGCCATCAGCTAGTCGTAGTTTCAGCGGTAGAGTCACAATTTTCTTACCTCAGTGTCGTGGATATGAGAAGAGAAGAACGAAAACCCTCTAAATAGTTACCTCGTTAGGGGTACACAGAGATTGTTATTACCAGTAAATGATAAAACTACCATTCGGCCGCACAATATTTATTGAATTCACCGATTCAATCTCAACAACACCATTACAGATCCCTGTATAACGCACGCGGTGGGCTCTCTCCTCAAGCCTACATCTAGTTTATACTGCAAAAAACGGAAGCTAAATTCAGATAAGTAATTATATTTGCGCAGCCCGATGGCTCACGTTACCAGAAACAGAATGCTATAGCCCCGATGTTAAAGGATCTCCATGGCACGTACGCCCACGGGAGCTCTCCCCCACACGCGTCCGATCACTTCAACAACCAGATAGCTAAGAAGGAAACAGCTAAGGTCCAGCGCCCTCGCTGGCCCAGCCGGAAGTCGCCCATAGATAAGATGCCACAGTATGGCCACCTCAGACTCCCCTTCACCTACTGAGAGCACTCATTTTTACTGGTGTTGCTGTTATCCATTCCTATGGTACTACAGCTTAAAACAGCAAATTACAACATTAATATTACAATTTTTGTTTCTAAACATTTCCCTTGAAATAATGTTATCTCAGTTCCTTTTATTTCCTTGCAATGTTGGCAGTTGCAATTATATCAGTTCCTTGCGCTCAGCGCTTCTTAACATCTGCATTTCTAAGAACAAAGGGGATGTAAACAACATGAACAATCACATTTTCCTTAGAGGGCTCTCACTTACCATACATAATGGTCAAATTAAGCAGTAATTATTTATTTATACTGGTTCGGCCCACAGCTCGTAAACTTACTCTATTTATTTTACAACAAGTTTCAATGCTTAAATTTATATAGACCAATATTTCTGTCCTCTTCCCCTCCTTTATCTCCTGCTGTGGTCTACACCTACATACAGGTGTCAAGTCCCAGCCTCACACAACTTAATCTTAACACAGGTCCTTCGTTTGTTGCTTCCCTCGGTGATCTTGACGCACTACACTGCCCTCGGCACCACTCATCCTTTCTCTTATAGCTAGTGCTCACGAAGCATTCCGGGATACCATTAGACATATGCTGATTCCGGTAATCACGTACAGAAATATGTTTGTTTTAAGAATCAAGTCTTGAATTACGTTACGTTTACGCCAGACTGAAAGCTACAACTACGCATCACAAATAAATTTGGAAACAAAATAGGGCGGGTTAGGCCAAGTACCTTACACCACACATACAGAAGAAATGCCTCTGGGAGATACGACAGTGCTGTCTTATTCCCTCACACACGCACCCACACACAAGTACTTGTGCTTCTCTGCTTAGCTTGCTACTTCGTAGACCTTCAGCTTTTTTTTTGTCTTGGAACGGGTCTGTTTGGACAGCTGAAGTAGAAGAAAAAAAATCACGGGTGGTGGGCCGTGTGTGAAAACGAGCATGTCTAGCTGTAGCATTGCTTTTCAACAAACTGTCTATCTAGATTTGGTAGCGCTCACGTAGGTCAGACATGTTTTCTGTTAGCACACTGCTGGGATAAAATTATAAACTTGTGACCTTGCTTAATGTCAATTCACATGTGCGCGCACTTCTGTTACTACTAATTGGCTTCGAACTTAACTTCGTGCCGCCGCTAAACACAGTTTACTACTAGTGCATGGAAATAAAGCAACTACCAATGTTGGCGTCGCGTATTTTTGCTGGCAAATAACACTAAAATTGCCTGCCCAAAGGACAAGTGAACAATTACATTCACCCATCCAAGTTGACTTTTATATGTCTCGGGCATGTGCACAAATTAATTCGAAGTGTGCCACAGTGTAAAAGAGCACACAGAAATATCATCAGAGCATTCGTGCTAAAATAAATAAATATATAAATAAATGAGCTGCTACACTCGTCAAACTGATTACATTGGTCTGCAGTGGCCGGCAGTGTAATCATGTTGACTGCCGGTACGTGCACTTTTGCCGCGCGGTGGCACGGGCGAGAGACTTTGAGGCGACCCAGCGATAGGTAACCATACTTACATGACGCGGCGTAGATTTTTGCCCGTTTTGACTTAGCGAATAGTTGCACCCATACTTGTTTGGTGTCATTGTAACCAGCACATACTTACCTGTTAAAATAAACCTATATATCCTTAAAATATTGTATTACTTTGTAATTAAATAATATTAAAGACAGTTTTAATGCAATTTTTGGGTTTAGGGGTCAGAATCGGCCAAATTCAGATATAGCGAAGACACCGCTCTAGCGAAGTTCGAATACAGAACCGTGACATTTAATTGTGTACACTTCTACACGAAACATGTTAAAACACTCCACCACCAACTTCAATGAATTTTGCTGCTCTGATAGACAGCTAATGTGTTGATAATCTGAGCTCATTGAGCACCAGCATGGTAAATACGAGTGAGAAGTTCCTCTCTTGTGTCCACCCTGCACCTGTAGACTTCGCTTTTAAGCCAACCCCACACACAGTAATCCAATGGGGTAAGATCAGATGACCTCGGTGGCCAAGCAACATTGTAGTTGCCAATACTAGGGCGAGCACTGTGGGACTGAGACTGAGGTTAACAACTGCACCATGCTTAGAGCGCCACCGAGTGGAAATGTACAAAATTACACACGACATAAGATAACAGTAGCGTGATTTACAGTCACCTGCACTTATCCTGGTCTTTGTTGTTTTCATTCGGTTTCTCTGAAACGATTAAGAAAAGGGCATATGTTTATTAGAAACATTTTGTTCAGAATCACCAGTACTATCACCCCTCAAGGGCTTGAAATACGCACTTTTGTTTTTGTTTACGTTTCGTGTGTGCAGTAACCTAAAAAGTTTACTCATTAAGTAGCAATACAGTTTTTATTTGCTCATATTCGCAACTGGTTTTGTAGAATGTTGCCAAGAAAGAGCAATCAAAATTAAGACAAAACTGTCTATTTTTAAAGCCGTAGACGACGGGAAGAAAAAAGCTGACATCGCGACAGAGTTCGGAATTGCTAAATCTACTTTGTCAACGATTCTAAACCAGCGGTCTGAAATAGAGAAGCACGATTTCCTATCCCACAACCGAAAACGTGTTTCGGCACCACTGTATGAAGTTTTGGGAAAGAGATTGTTTGACTGGTTGATGCAGTCAAGAGCATCAAACTTACCTGTAGCTGGAAACGTTTTGCAGGCGAAAGCCCTTGGAAGAAGCTCTTAAATTAGGGTTTGACAACGTCCAAGCCTCAGGTGGGTGTGGCTTCACAGGTTTAAGGCAAGATATAACTTAAGTACTTTGAAGGTGTCTGGTGAAGCTGGTGCTGTTAATGTCACTGTTCAGGGAAGAAGGCAAGCTGAACTGGATTCTCTTATTTCAGGTTATGACAAGAAAGATATTTTTGATACAGGAGAGAGAGGAATATTTGTTAACCTCCTTCCTGACATAACTTTAGAGGTTAGGGGTCAGACCTGTCATGGGGGCGAATGAAGCAAGGAGCGCTTCACAGTGTTGTTTTGTGTAAACAGTGATGGGTCATAAAAAATGGAACTTCTAGTTATTGGAAAATTCGCCAAGCCTCGTTTCAAGAATGTGAAACACTTGCCATGCAAATACAAAAACAACAAAAACCCTTGGATGACCTCATCCTTGTTTCACGAGGATGGCGGTGCTGCTTTAAGGAACATTAATGTTGTCATCCTCCCTCCAAATTGTACCAGTACACTGCAGCCTCTAGATCAGGGTATCATCGCTCAGGCCAAACGAGATTACAAAAGGCAGCTGGTGCAGTATGTCTCGCGATAAATGGAGTGTTGCCAAGAAACGTCAGCTTTGAAATGGATCATTTTGTAAGCAATCCACAGAATTTGCTAGGCATGGAATCGACTCAAGCCGAGCATGGCTGAAAATTCTTTTGCCCAAAGTAGGGTTCCCAGCAAGTTCTAGTGAAGGGGACTATTGATGCAGAAGAATGTGAAGCAGAATGGGTGGAAGTTAAAAAATATTTTGATAGCTGCCAGTCATCATTCAGTGAATTTTTCTTCTGCTGTTAATGAACTGAACATGTCCTTCTGTTTGGAATGAGTTACCTCCAGAGCATAATGCAGAAGAGCGTGGTTCCCAGGATGACACTGAAGAGGTAGAAATCAAGCGGCCTCGGCGAGAAACATTTGCAGTGCTCTAGATGTGTTGGAGAGGCTCTTCTTGACGTCAACAAATCCATCCCACCACATGGGAGTTTTGCAAAGCATCGAGAAGGATGTGACAAAAGAATTGGGAGCCATGAAAATGCAGTCATTTATAAAAGACTTTAAAAACTCAGAGTGAAAAGGTTTTTTGTTAACTTTACTTCATAAAGCCTTGACTTGCATATATTTTTCAGCAGTGTTTTGTAGTGTGTTTGTATCCTTTTTTCAAAGGTATTGCCATTTGAAGTGGAAGAATGTCAGTAATATAAATATTTTTTCCTTTAATTTAGCTTATAATATTCACAAGTTTTTAAAAATGGTACATATTTTATTAGCAAAGGCTGGTCACTTCGCTTCTGACTGTCTTCCGCAGTTTACATACTCTTCTCTCTCGGCACCCCGTCGACTTCAGTACTGCTATATGGTGAGTTAATTTTTTTTCTTTTCTCCAGCTAGTCTGTTAGCCCAGTAAGTTGCGAGTTTTCTCTTGTTTTTTTTTTTTTTTTTTTTGAGGGCGCAACGGCGTGCTGATAGAGGCTGTATGCCCGTGTCAGTAGTTTGACAAATTATTGCCTGAGCCAAGACTCGCTGTTATGTACCCGTTTTGCTATGTTATTTATTGGTTGATGTCAAATTTTATTTTTCCTGCTGTTTACGTTTTTCGCCCATGTTTTCGCCATCCGAAAAGTAGACAATAAAACTTGAGATTTCAGAGTCATAGATGAAAAAAGGACATCTAAAATAGTTTGGAAATAGATGAAAAAAGAAACAGCACAACGAGGTTGGTGAACACGTGCAAAGCCATGGCAGAATGACCAGGATAGCGAGTAATGCTTGTGCTCACGGCTCAATACATTCAAGATGGCGACAAGGAAATTGCTGCCGTTAGCGCCATCGATTGTCTCGAACGCTATTGATCGCTGTATTCACGTCTGCAACATTGATCTTTTTACGTACGTTCGTTTATCTTTGGAAGCGTAAATAACTGTAACTTTAAACCTAACATTTTCAAAACGTGTTTGAAAATGTTTTGTTATAAACAGTTTTGTTTTAAATCATTTCCATTTTAGTGCAGCGTGTTTTAGATGGTTTTAAAACGGTAATGTAATCGAGAAAAAAACTGCTGACATTTTCGATTAAACAAAAATAGATAATTTACTGTAATAATGGAGAAGTGTGACGAGTTCGTGGAAACATGTATTGATCTGAATAAAGAACTTTACATATCCATTCAAATGCATACTGTTTTTGTTGACATTCATGTTAGCATTGCAAGAAATGGTAAAATGCTGAACAGTATTAACCAAACGATAAAAAAAAGTAATCAGATCTGACATTTTAAGACGTTCTCTTCGTATGTGCACATGCCATAGATCTTCCCATAACAATATATTCAATTCTGATATAGGTAACTTACACTGTACCAAATTTTATATGACAAAATATGATAAATGCATTGCTTGCATTAATTCTATCACTTTGATTTTACCTGTAGAGAGTTTTTTAAGCTACATGAAAACAAAAAAGTACTAAATGAGGTAAGCTGAATGGGTTTTTTAAGATTTCCCTTAATTTACACTTTCCCATATTTACACTTGTTTGCCCTGTCCCCCTGAAAAGTGAAAATAAGAAGTTTCACTGTATGGTGGCAAATTCTTAACGATCATCTTTATAGGCTGGTTTTGCACTGAAATATATCACCTTTTCCTGGAAACTCTAAATTTTGGTTGATATCTGTCCTTAATATTCACACTACAAGCTTTTAACAATGTGTACCATCGGGGCCTACCTCAACATTGGGGGTGGCAAATAATACACAGAATCAGAGACGTGGGTTGCGATTCCCAAGTATTAGCAAGCAATGCCTAGGCAAGGATTTAACCTTAAATGTAACAAAGACAGAACTCATAACCTCATCTCAGTGTAGCGAAACCAGTTAATCATTAGCAAAATCTAGAAGCAAAGTCATGATTATTTTGCAATCATGAAATAGGGTAATAACTATTTAGCTTCAACTTCAAAGAATGATCAAAGATCCGGTTCAATCCCAACAGGGATTTATTCAAACTCAAAACATCTTAACAAAGGATCAACATAACCAATTACATGACATTGAAGATTATACAAATGTGAATAGTCAACAAAAACCAAAACATTAGAAATGAAACAAATAACATTTGAACATTAACTTTACAAAATACTACAGTGAACCCTTGATAACTCGGTCTAAAAGGGGGGAGAAGCTGTCCGAGTTACGATTTGTCCGTGTTATCGTGGGGCGTCCGGGGAGGAGTGGTAATCAGTCAATCACAAGAAACGTGAGGAAACCAGTACGCTATCATTTCTACAAGCAAAAGAAGCAGCAATATATACTGCTTTGTACTTATCAATTTACAGGAGGGGATAGTGGGGAAATTATCACTGTAACGGGAGACCTATAAAAGAAAGAATGTCAATCAAGCTGGGCCGGCAGACTCTTTTTTTATTTATATTTTATGCTACTTCTGGCTGATCTTTTTTATCTGTGCTAGAAGCTGGCAGCCTGGCACCAAGGCACCCTTCGACCACATAAAAGTTCTCACCCCCTTCTCTCGTCTGGCTGACGACAGTCATTGCATGCGTGCGTGTGTGTGTATGTGAGATAAGCTAGGGTGGTAGAGCACGAGCGGAAGTAGTCAAGGTCAACCAGTACAGTCACAACAGCAATAAAAACACAGCATGTGACAAAATGCAACTCACGAGATGTTTACGTGAAAAATTGCTCTACATCAGCATGTCACAGTGTCTGCAGCCAGCTGCTAGTTTCCTACAAGAAATTGTTTATTTTCCAGGGCCTCTTTGTTAGAATACGATGCCTGAGTAAGGTAAATCTCAGTCTACCTTTCATCCCTTTTTTTTTTTTTTTGTTTGAAGTCTACAGCCGTGGTTGAAGTGATAACGTGCGCTTGTAGGCCTCCCTTCATACTATCTTACCTTGGCTGTGTCGTCATAGATCAGTGACGTCTTTACACACTCTTTACACTTAAGGGCATGGGCCCGAGTGTCTTCGCATTTGACGACAATTATTTTTTAAAACATAAATGGGAGTCGATATCGTAAAATCGCTTCGTAACTTGTTATGGCTGATTTCAACTGCATACTGTAATTTTGTCGAGTCAGAAGACTGCAAAATATTCGCTTATTAGTTAACGAAATTTCCTTTTAATTGAAAAATTAGCCAAACTCATCATACAGTTTGGTCTCGAAAAATTATATCGCATAGTAAAACCAATTTGCAACAAAGTTACGAAGCAATTTTACGATATCGACTCTCGTATTGATTTTAAAAAATAATTCTCTCGAAAGCCGAGAAACTCAGGCCCAAGCCCTTAAAATAAATTTCACAGATACCATCAACATAAACGGGAATTCAATAAAAGCCCATTTATGTTAACCATTTAACTTTTTCAAAAGCGAGGCACTCTAGAATGTGCGACTCGGCAAAAACCTCTTTCTGCCCCCTCCCCTTTTTTTATAAATTATTAAGCCCTGTTTTTTTTTCCGATATCACGCTGGCCTCTAGCGTAGTGGGTTAGGCGGCAGTTTACGGTGCGAGAAGCCCTGGGTTCGAATCCTTGCTCAGGTGTGGATGTTGTGTTGTTTTTTCACCTCACTTCATCCTCATCGGCTTGTAAGACGTCGTTAAAGGGCCGTAAAACCCTCTCACCACCTTGCCTACATTGCAATGCAAACCAATAGCTTTTAATTTTTTTTTATTAATGTCCGGAACAAATTGTTTTGCAATCTTGAATTTATCGCATATACCAGAACAAATTAAATTTCCCTTTAGGTTCCATTGTGCCCTGTAGTTACCGTCCAATTCACAAGTATCATACTGAACTGTTTATTTATGACACACGTATGTGTCTGGTTCGTGCCGTGAAGAGGGAGAAAAGATAGAGAAAGGAGGCCTGCCTGCTGAGTTGCATCTCCACTCGTGCGCCTGCTGAGTTGCATCTCTACTCGCGCGCCTCGCTAGCAACATTTAACCACACGGAACTTGCGAGATATTTTACGGTGGGATTATTGAAGGCTACGTAGCGATGAGCAACTGCTTTTAAAGCTTAATACTGTTTTTAAATAAAACGTAATGGATTTAAATGAGACACACAATTTTCTTATGATTTTTGACCAAAAAATAATTTAATTAAAATTAATTTTGTTTTTTGAAATTCTGTCCGAGTTATCCGAAGTCCGGGACATCGAGGGTTCACTGTATTAACTGTCATGCAAATGGAATCAAATTTAAAGTTTAACAATAAAATATCAAGAAGCCCTAGTCGAGAATCCTTAGAAGGGTGTAGCAAAGACAATAACTAAACACCGGCTAGCCCTATCGTGGTGATGAGCGACCGGAAAAACTGGGAAAAGTCAGGGAATTTAAGACGTCTGGAGAAGTCCGGGAAAAGTTAGGGAATTCTCAAAAAAAAAACTTGGAATTTCAAAATTTGGTAAACGAACATTTTCGCAAACACAACGTACCATTTTCTTGGTACATATACCAATTTTATAGTTCCATAATATTTTTTTGTACCGATATTGTAGTTGTGCAGTGGAATAAACGTGTGGTAGCCTACCAGTTTTTCGTCTCAAATAAGATTTTTTAAGCGTATTGTACCATAATTTTCAGTTGTTCCTGCCAGTGTTGCCAGACCAATTGTTTCCCTGACAATGTGTTGTGATGTTTTCAAGTTTCCACAGAGGTAAAAAATTACTCTCTCATGGTGTTTCTTGCATACTGTTTGCAAAATGTCAATTTTAATGAGGTTTTAGTTAATAATGTGGGTTTTAAACAGTTGTGGTCTTTTTTCCCTAGAGTTCGTAGTAGAAATTGACGGCGTGGACTTGGCAACATAGGATTCTCAATTCGCTTTTGTTCTTGTAAAATAATAATTAAATATGCGTGGCGGCGGAATTAAAAATATCTAGAAATGCGCGTTATGGAAAATCCCGCGTAAAATAGTAAAAAAATTTTTTTTTTTAATGAAAACTGAACTAAAATTTTGCGAGACAACGGTAAGTGAATTGACATAAGTAAAAATTGTTGTATTTGAATATTCCTAGGACTTGTTGTTTTGTAAATAAATTTCGGCTTGAAAGGACCCCCCTTCCTCCCGGCCCGGACGTGACAGAGTATCAGAAGTCTCTTGAGGATACGATCACTTTTCAAGAGACTTATCCGAAAGCAGGTGTTCTTACACATATTATGTTAGTACTGCGAAATATTCCGAGTAAATTAATACTCCATTTGTGCGTAAAAAATAAGTGAGTAATTAAAACGACGAAAAACAAGAACACAACGTTGCCATTACCTTTACGTGCAGCGTTTACTTATGCCTCTTGCAATTAAGACCTTTAAAAGTGTTTCAGGTTGATAAAAAATAATCATTTTGATAGGATGCTGCAATATAAACAAAATAATACCCGAAATGTACGTCAATAACTTCTAAAGTAAACAATTATAAACAAAGCATGTTGGTTTCTCTTTACCGGGCAAAAGTTGCATTCACGTCTTTTTTATGTATTAAGTTAACGTTTGTATATTGCGATAATATATTCCGACTTAAATTATACTTCATTTCTTCAAAAAATGATTACAAAGTCAGTTAAAATAAAGAAAAACACATCTCGTAACAACACGATACGACGTACGTTTACATGTTTCTTGTGAGAAAATAAAGTATTTTATCTTACTTCCTGTGATAAAACATGAAACTATACAATGCAATTATGAGCAAAATAATGTCCGTAAAACACGAACAAGTAAAATTAACGGTAAATGATCATAAAAATGTACGGCCTCGGCGTAGTATGTAGGCCTACCTTAAAAATAGTGTGTATAAATGGGTCGTGATTATATTTGGCCTATTACAAAACTATAAGTAACCAATATATTTTGACGTGTACACATTCTATTTCGAAATTTTAATCAAAATCCAAATTGCAGTCCGTGAAGAAAAGCAAAAATTGAAAACGTACACATAGCAAGTATTCCTCAGGATGAATGGTGCCATTGCATCTTTGCTACACGAGGGGGGAGAAGAGAAGGAAAATGGCAGAGTTACAATTTTTTTTCGCTTGTGGCGCCCACCCAGTGCTGACATTGGCTGGCAGCAGCTATGATCAGTAGCACAGACGTCGCCAGAGAGAGAAAGAGAAAAAGGTAGAGCGATTGAAAGAGAAGTTGATGTATCTGAGAAACAGTGTTTCGAAATGAATTTTTGCCGTTTTCATCGTGAAACACAGTATTTGAGTGCTGAGCTGGTACACCTATATTGCTTATACATATTGCAACCTAAGACGTTTTAATAGATATCTGCGACTGATTTTCAATTACTAAATTTTTTTTTTTCTATTTAATTTTTTTCATTTTTCGCGCAAATCTGTACGTACAAGTGAAATGTACGTATGGACAGAGTGCTGTACGAGCGGGGTTTTACTTAGTTTATTGTGGGAAATGTTTCTACAGACGTAAGTAGTTCTACAAAATTTTTTTTGTTAGTTTAATTTGGTTTAAATTGTGTTAGGTTATGTTAAAGTTAAATTGGGTTTCCTAATCTAAATTAGGCAACCTACCAAAAATTTTACATAAGGAAAGAAATTAGAAGTAGTCCTACATAAAAATTTGTTACCTGACATAACAACCTAACTTAACCTAACAAAATGTTTTTTTACATAGCACTGCTTATTACCTACATCCCTAAAAACAGTTTCCATAAATTAACTATGTATCTAAAATAAATAGTTTGGTTGGTACATGATTGAGTAGCGATTCGTAATATTTACCCAAAAAAATTTTTGTCGCTATTATACGTGGTTAATTTTATTGATATTTTGTTGGTCTGGGAAATAAGAGCAGCTGACCTGGAAAACCCATAGAATTTTTTACAGGTTTTGCTAGCCACCCTGCACTATCCTCGTAGGGAACTGGCTCACACAACTTAGGCTAACCGAGTCCCATTCCTCAGCTAACACTAACATAAATCGAGGGGCCACACGCCCCTACACATAGGCCTAACCACAACCATAAGCACGACCTACCTCAGTAGTGTGCACACATTAACTAACATCCTCGCACAAGTCTCATAAATTGGGCACATAAAGTGCATGTAAAATATCCAATTTGTGTACTAAGGGGTATTTATCTGCTATGGTGAACATTCTCTGTCAAATCTAACCATCAAATTACACGCCTGCAAAAATTAATTAACAAGGAAACTAACTAAACTATAGAAGTTACATGCCTGCCTCTCTCTTTCTCTCTCACGGAATAAATATTACAAATTTACTTAAGTTTAAATACTGAAAACCTGATCGCGAAAGTTACTTTAATTTACTAGTCAAAAAGAAAGAAAACCACAAACAGCACAAAAAACGAACGAAGCACTAGGACTTGGGCTTTATGCTACAGGACTTCAACTCAAGAAATAACCAAACAAGAAACTAAACAGGCACCGAAAATTAATCAATTACAAGTCCTGCAGCATAACAACCCATTCCACATTTACGAGAATAAATAAAAAGACTGACACATTTCGCAGGTAGCCGACTGAACGCACATACAAGAAAACACGAGTCTATGTACAAACAGCGAGCATGAATATAATCCCTGGAAATGTCTGCCCAACATGGCAGAACAACTATGACAAGTTAAATTACAATAAAATAAATATTATGTCTGAACCAGAAATATCTTAAGAAATGCACAATACAATCAATATATTACTCGCTATGTGCAATATCAATTACATATACAATTCTCTTCTTGAATTCACAATTTTACAGAAAAATTATTTAATACAACTCTCAGCAATATTTCTTGAGATTCTGGGATGGTCACTGAAGTGCGCTAGTGTAGCGAGAGGCTAGCTGCACTGTCTGCACCTGTGTCTCTGCTTAGTCCATATTACAGTAGACCCCCGATTTAACGACATTGGCGTTCTAACGACATAATTTCCAGGAACCCTGGAAAAATTAATACGTATTTTCAAATTGATCAAAGCTAAGCAAAGTGCAATTGATCATAGTAAAGCGTTATTTAAAAATAAATTTGATTACATTGAACAATAACATACTGCAGTTATAATAAATTAGCGATATGCAGTTGTGAAACAAAAAAGAACTGCAAAAAATTTTTAGAAACTTTGGCTGGATTGCAGTAAAAGTGCACGTGCCTTGTGAGTTAGGCTGCCCGCGCAACACCGACACATGCGAGACGTGATGACTAATGCTGCCTTAGCTCCTCCTCACTTCTCCACGCTTCCTCCACCCTTCACGCATATCACACCTTTTTTACATACCCTCCTCTCTGCACTTTCTTCTCCTTGCTCCTACACGGCTCATCAGTGCCACGCAGTCAGCCACCTGACGTGCGCATAGCAACAGTGTTGTATTGTTAGACTTGGTGCCTGTCCGTGTTGTATTTTGCTTGGTGAGTGCTGTATGCAGTACAGCACAGCTAAAAATACAGTAGATAACACCCCTCCTGACTGTCCATGCCAGCCAATAACCATTCACTCCCCCACCCCCTGCCGACAAACCAGATTGTGCTTGTGTGCGCGCGGCCGCTTGCATCAACTGCCGGCGCCGAATGTGATAAGTCACGTGACAACTAGCAGCCTGTCTGGCCGCAAAGCAGTGCCACATGTTTGCCTTTCTTTCCCACCTCCCAGCCATCGTCTTTGTTTCCGTGTCTGGCGAGGGCCCAGGGGGTTGGGGATGAAGAGAACACATGGTTTTTTTTATTACAGCACGGCAAAAAAAAAAAAGGACCAGCTTAGCACTCAGTCCGTAAACGAAACAAAGAAAAGAAAGAAACCAATCCTGCGTTTTCTTTTTTCTTTTGCTTCACATCAGGCTGCGCGCTTCAGCACGTCTTGACCTTGACAACTTCCGCTGTTATTGATCACTCGGCACGTGAGGCAAATGGCTGCAGCACAAAAGCGACCTACAATAGTCACGTATGTTACATGTGGACTGATAAGATTTTTAATTAGGCTCGTTCAACAGGGCAGTGATTAGAGCGACTGCGACCCGCGTGTCGAGAGCCACTCTGCCTCTATTCACAGTGCAGAGCATTAAACTGGTGAGTTGTGCATAGTTTTACGATTTTTGCAATAGGCCTAAGAGTTAAAACGAGTAATTCAGTCGTTATTTTAGTAAGAGCACCTTGAAAAGTCCGTTTTCAGCCTTTCTAAGTGGCTCCAAATTCGCGTTTCTATTAGGCGTACTGGTTTTTAAAAAAATAAGGACTTTTTTCTTTTATAAGCATTTTTATTCGTATCGCTTAAAATCGTATAATGGCGACAAGCTGTAACAGTTCATGTGTAATTACAACAAAAAAATACTCAATGGCTTTACTGAAATGTTTTTAATCGTTGGAGTATGAGTCGTTCTGTTGTCGGTGAGCTTTGCGCCAGGCAAGCAGGATGAATTAGAGTGCACGAGTTGAGGGAGACAAGGCGTGAATCAGCCGGCCGCTCTCCCCTGCCCGCCCCTCACCCGTCCTACACAACCAGACCAGACCAACTGCGGCCGCAGGCGTCACGGCACTCTAGGAATTATGGAGCACCATTTTATTTGCAAGACACCTTTTCGTTACACTAAAATATAATTTTAAAAAATGTGTTTAAGTCTGTAATTGCTCTATATTAACTTTAAAGATTAAAATCACTTAAAAAAATTTTTTTTAATATAGGGGATGTCAAAATTAATTACCTCAGGACTAACGACGTCGGCGATCTAACGACATAATTATCTGGAACCGTGCGGTGTTGTTAGATCGAGGGTTTACTGTACAGCTATGACGAGGAAAGTCATGTTTACATACAGCGTCGTAAAGTATTCCAAAACACAACATATATAACATAAGGTATGTAAGTGTTTCTGGATACATGGAAGTGTTTGAAATACAGCTGCGGAGTATTAAATATATTAATGGTTGATATCTTGCAATGTCTGAACTTTCGGGCTTCATCAAATTACGTTGCGTACCGTTACAGTTGGTACAATGCCACAGTCAACTTACACATTAACGTAGTTGATGATCAGCTATGTCTAGTAAACGATACTATTTGGTAGAATCTTGACATAATTCGTGAAAGGAAGTGTGGGCCCAGCACATATGAACAAATATAATTTCATTAAATTCAAATGCAAACAATTTAAGCAAAAAAATACACATTGAAAATTTATTACATAAACACAATCCATTAAATTTTAAGTAATTATTAATGTATGACAGTGGCGGGAAAGGCCGCGGAGAAATGTGTTTGTCCTATGTGTGTGTGTTTCTATCTGCAAGTACCATCCTGTGAGTACTTGTGCACAACTCTTTCTGTTTTATTTGTAATTAATTATTCATGTAATTAGGCAAACTGTTAAATGAGCAATTTCTAATTACCAAATTAAATGTTACTTATTTTAAGAAAAATTAGTTCACTGTTACTGAAATTGATTGTTTTAAATATGAATAAATATCTACTGATGTGCTGGTTTTTAACAAATAAATTACAAATAGGTCTTAAAACCCTCAGATACCATTGTTAGTGACCCTGAGGCCTACATTATTTAGTGACAACTAAATATGAAACACACATTCTGTAAATTAAAAGATTTAAAAAACAAATCTGGTGCCTGGGCCTGGGCCAAGCTAAATGACAGCACATGATTAAGCACGCGAGACAACACTTGGGTACCAAAACACGCACCCATCTGGATCCTATTGAACTCATATTGCCCCCGTTGGGTGCTAAACGCGGTATATTTGCGAGAGTCAGGATGTAACAGGCACTGGTGAAAGCTGGAATTCAAGTCAATAATGGAAAAAATGGAAGCCTTCCCCAAATACTGAAGGGCGGTGTCAACTGTAAGAGCGGAAAAAGGATCAAGGTGGATTTTCTGATTCACTGCGGATATATCTGTTACAAGACTATAATCAGCGCCCCCGTCCTTTTTGACCACAAAGGCTGGTGACTCATAATCCAAAGTATAAGGGGATACTACTCTATCCTCCAACAACTTATCAACAAGATGTCGCATGATGGCAAATGTGGGAGGGCCATAGGTATAAAAGGGGACCCTAACGGGATCATAGTCAGTCACAGAGAAACTATACGGTAAATCATCGCATCTCCCAATCCTAGGTGTGCTAACAATGCTAAACTTGTCCAGCAGGTCCTGAACTCCCTGGACGTGCACGGAAACCACAACAGCAGGCCGGCCACGGGGGGCGCACAATCAGTTTACAGACAAAATTAAAGGGCAAATGAAAGTTGGGGCAAATTTAAACACTAACTTTCTACCGTGCACTGCTCGGGCATGACTCAGAGAAAATCATTGCCCAGAATCACCAGATCATCCAATGCCCAAAATCCAAAAGTTCAATAGAAATGGCAGACCTTAAAATGCAACTGTACCGAGTAGGAACAGCGAACCACACCTGTGTTTGTTACATACAACTACGAGAACGAATAATTTATTTTCGTCTGCAAAAACAGGCATTTCGAAATCAGGTCAGGCAAAAAATTTGCCTTTACAAAAGAGGGTGATGCAACTTTGATGACGAAGGCAGCACGTGCTTCCACATACCGTATTGCTCCGAATATAAGCAGCATATTTTATGAAATTTTTGGAATCTTAAAACTCTGGTGCGGCCTATTATCGCATGTTTACAAAAAAACAATTTTTTTTTCAATCAAAATTTCAAAACGTACGAATGTTGTCACCTGTATGTCACTATCAGTAGAAGCCATCTTTCCAGGCAATAAAATTATCGTCGAATACATTCAGAGAAAATATTTTAGTGCCGGTACACAAAATCCAGTAAATACTGTATGCAAAAAAAAAAACACGTGCGTCGTCCTTTTCATGCCATTTACGATAAAGCCACCTCAACTTCCAATCAGATTATGCTGCTAGTGTAAACACAGTCACGTACCAATGAATAGCGTTACTTCTGTCTTCATCATGTCTTCCCCAACGAATTTAATATTTCCAGATGCTTTATTGCCATCTTGATCAATAGGGAGAAATGCACGTATGATAATTAACGGTAGTTAATGTTACAAACCTTACAACCGAATTCATTAATTAATCGTCTACATATTTTGCGCTTGGAAGATACTTGAAATTACATTGGCGCAGGGAAGTACCGGTAAAGTGAACATCCTGCGGCATCCTGCTAAGGTTTCGCAAGATGGCCGCTATAACTGTAGGGGCTCGTTATTCAGTTGAAACAGCAGCAGTTAGCGCGAGCAATTGATTGGTTGAACGTACTTGGAAGAACCTGTGCGTGGCATGCGGTTAAGTTTTTGTCATGTGCTGCTTTCGTATACCTATTTTTTGTTAGAGATGTGCACGATACATGTTAAATAGAAAATTTATCATCAAATTATTTTTTAAAATTATTTATGAAATATACACACAGTTAATTTCTATTGTAAACACCACTTTCGCTTTCGTCACCCACGTCACTTATTCTGGTGCAGTTTTCCACAGTTTGTAGCACTGCCTCACTTCCTTGTTGTGAAAGCATGGTCGTAAAATTTTTCAATTTATTAAATTAACTACCTTTAACGAAAATGGTTTTTCAAGTTGTGTGCGCCAATGTGAAAATGTGCGATAGAGTGGAATTTAAGGCATCGTGTAGTGGAGGAAGCCGTGGAAGTTAGGCAGAAAACGGTGCGAAAGCCTTCAATCATATTAATTTTTCATTTATAATTTGATCTGCACCTTAACCGCCATTAATTTTAGTTACAAATGAATAAACAGTAATGTGAGGCGGTCCACCCACCACTTAGACCTTTATTGTTTCATATCTTGATTTTATTTTATTAATTTCCTTATGTTTGATTTATTGAATTTGCTATTATCTATTAAATTATCTTGAGGTATTGTTGACAGGAGTTTGGCAAGGTATTGTTTGGCATTCATCAGTATCAGTTTTGAAATTGTTAAATTTTATATATATTTAATTTGGTTTGTTTATGCTGAGGCAACTTTGTGTTTTAATTTAAATTTTAATATTATCATTTGCAGCTTAACTGTTATTGTATTGTAACTCAGGGCTGGTTTTATTGTTGTCAAGTGTAGTTGGATGGCACAGGTGTTCCTACCCAGTTCCAGGAATCACTATACAGTGGAGCCCCGCAACTATGACAAGCGATAATTCTCGAGAATTTTGTCGTAGTTGCGTCGTTGTCGTAGTTGCCAAAATTCCCATTTTTAACCCCTAAAAATTTTTTTTGTTCAATTAGGTGTTTTTCTTGCTCTAATACCGTGTATCAGTGTTACTCTCATTAATAACATGGTTTTTCAAAACAAAGTAATGTTTTTATATTAAACACCGACTTTTTCTGATGATTTTTAATCTAGATAAGCCTATAATACCCTCCCCAATTTGTGTTGAAAGATAGAAATAAAATTGAAAACGGTGATGGCGCGAGGCCCGCAGCGGCACAAGTGACGAATATCGACTCGAGTTTGCTGCGCTCTGTGCCAAGCGTCGGCTACTAAAGAGCTTGTACTGTAGAGCATTCTGACGGAGCTATAAGTCTTAGTTTCTGAGCTGTACATTGGGGCGCTTCATGCGCCATTGGCTTCTATGGCACAGCTCGTGCTTGACTAGCGACTGCCTGTCTGTAGTATAATATTAGTGTTGCGTACTGGAAATATGTTACGATTGTAAAGTGTTTAAACACTGACGCATCGCCATAGCGTCACAAAGAAGAAACCATGTTAACGCTCGTCCCGTGATTTTTAACACCTATCTATTATAACCTAGAAGTACTAGTTTTCTCCTGCACCACTGCCGATCGCCGTGTTGCCGTTTATTTTTATTCCAGTGTTATATGTGCCATGTAAGATCACAGGTCACAGTCTTTATTTGTAAAACAACTTTTATTTACGTCCCAGTGTTATCCAATGTTATTTTCCATGTATAATTGCCGCCGGTAAACTTTGTTACCAATGTTTATTTACAAACACGGCCGAGTGCTTCACCAGTGTTACCAATCCCGTGCACAAGACTCTGTAAAGTGCAGTAATAAATAATAACAGGAAATACGCACGTAAATATGTATTGTATTTGTTGTTTATTACTTTAAATGTGTCTAAAAGTGATATAAATTCTTGTATGTATTAATCTTAGTGTTTAACGGCGACACGAGTGTAATTTATGTTAGGCGAGATATTTGTTTACCCAGTTGAGTATTTTTGTGCCCCGAGTGAGTATTTTCAGTGTGTGCGGGTGGTGCTACTGCAGCAGCAGACAGCCTCGAGCGACCAAACTGCCATTTTGCAAACGGTACTTCTGCCCTTCTGGCAAGTATAAAAGACGGGCGTTTTGCCCCAGATAG
Organism: Medauroidea extradentata; assembly: GCA_003012365.1. Taxonomy (NCBI): domain Eukaryota; kingdom Metazoa; phylum Arthropoda; class Insecta; order Phasmatodea; family Phasmatidae; genus Medauroidea; species Medauroidea extradentata. The sequence goes on along the minus strand of PNEQ01010497.1, from coordinate 12,869 downwards.
CGGCTCGGCCTTCGGGCCGGGTCGGCCTGGCACTCCTTCCCTTCCTTCCTTATGGGTTGTGGCGGTAGCCTGCCACCTAAGCCCTCCTACCCTATTACCTCAACTTACCTCCGATCCGGGGTTGTGGCGGTAACATGCCACCTAAACCCTCGCTCCCTCCTTATGGGTTGTGGAGGTAGCCTGCCACCTAAACCCTCCTACTCAATCTCATCACCCTTTACCGCTCCTACGCTCGCCAGGTCGGCTTGGTTTGATCGCTAAGCCAGCTTGACCGCGGTTCAGCCTTGCTCACGCATGGAGACCTAACTTCACGCTATTGTCTCTTGTCTCCATGCCCTGATGGCTAAAAGTAAAGTGTTATTGCGCACTTAAGTGCGCAACCTGTCATTCAGTAATTTCAATGGCCGCAGAGCCATGTCATTCAGAACGGCCATAGATGTGTTGTAGCCTTCTAAGGGATCAAGAGTGATCTCCTTATAAGTTTGTTATGTTGTCAGTTTTCGGCCGCCGAGCCATTTCATTCAGAGAGGCCAAAGATAAGTTGTAACTTTTCAGGGATCAAGGGTGATCACCTCAGGCCACGAGTAAGGCCTAACTTTCGCCCCAGTATTGTCATGGCCTGATGTGCCTTTATAAGTGTTTGTAGTCAGTTGCGTGGCCCGAAGTGCCCTAACGTATTAGTTGTACTCTCCAGCATACGCCTTGCTGTCATCTTGTTGTTCGTTGTATCTTTGTAATGATGTCGTGAACCTTGTCGCATCTACCTGTACCCGATTGTGTATGACCTAAGTCTAATTGTAACCCCACTAAACGAATGTTGAAGGTGATGTAAACCCATGTCTGTATCAAGTGTATCAACCTGTTCAATGCTTTAATACAACCTATGAAACTTAATTGACCTTTCGTCTCCTTTCATCTAACTACCTTGTGTATCCACCTATGACGACCAGTATAAGGCGAGTGACAGAAGCCTTCCCTTTATTTATGTTAAAGATTGACTCCCTGTGCTTGCACTGTAGTTCTTCCTCGATGGTTCACTTAGCAGTCACTCGCTGAGTCAAGGTTAACTCTAGTACAGATCACTCTAGAAGAGCCACTACCTTCTCATGCTCTCACCAACCAAATCTTCTAGAGTTATGCATTGCCTTCCTACCTAGCAGTCATAGCCAATACAAACGCAGCACAGTGGAGGCAGGACAACACTCGATACTTATATTTCTGTTACGTTACACGCTTCTACAGAATTGTACAGTATAATAAACCCACTTCTTCAAAATCACGAAAAATTTACAGTGCGCTACGTAACTTGCCGACTGCGTGCAGACCAAAATAAAAACAATACCTACCCCAGACGTATTAATTCGACTTCTCTGCTCACCAGAAAATAAAAATAAACCACAGAAATATAAACACAACTTCTTGTCGGCAAGGAAAATGACTTGCGTGAATGTAACGCGACATATTTTTGGTGTCAGGCGTAGTAAAGTAAAGTGTTGAATGTAGCAACGGTAATTTTTTAGCCCACGATAATATATTTTCAGCGTGTTGTTACGCAAAATCACGGAAAAATAGAACTTAGTAATATTTTAACTGTACGGCATCTTTATTTTTGATTAAATAATATACAAAGTGCCTACACATTTCCTACAATTTTGTTCTATTAAAGCAAAAATGTTTCCCGATCACGCTGAAATAAAAAAAAATTGCGCAATTACTGGGTGTATTTTCTACCGAAATTACAACTATGAAAAGCAGTGAATATAAATTAAAAATTGTAGACGTATACACAATAATATTGGATGTATCATTTCTTATTTAAAAATTATAAGTAGGCTCTCAAAACAATAGGTAATTAACGCATCACATTATACACACGTGAAACAGTCACATATTGAGCACAAATAGTAAACAGTTAATTATGACCCTTAAACACATGCAAGCTATAGGCTGTTCATGGTAAAGTGAACACTTTTCAAAACCATTCCCATGAGAACAGCAATCTAAATATATTTTGTAGTGGTCACGGACATAAAATTTTAGTTGAGTTTAAAGTATACGTTATGTATAATATAAAAACTGAAATGTTGATCATAAATAGGCGACGAAGAATGCAAATCGGCCGAGAGAAAACTGTAACTAGGCGCTCAAAAGTGTTTGCCTTGCAATACAGCTGCTTCTACTTCGACCTCAATGTTGTGGGCGTCCTTTGATGCAATTCAGAATGAACCGCGTACTTGTTCGTCAAGTGATGGAATGAACAAGGACATATCAGGTACCGTCTTTTGTCAAAAGTTGCTCAGTTCTACTTGGGAATCCCAGCCACTCAGATGAACAGTGAACGTTTATTTTCAGTGGCAGGAATTGTGATTACAGAGTGACGGTAGAGACTTACTCCTGGACACGTGAATCACCTAGTGCAGGGCAGTTCAACCTTATGGGATTTACTGTTGCGCTTTTAGAAGAGGTCGAGCACGTAGTTCCGTCCCCATACGCTTTGGAGCGCTAGTGGAGGACGACCCTAGCACCACCAAGCGGCTGCGGCCGTAACTTGTTCAGACTTTGTACCAACCCCTCCCTCTTCCCTCTTCCTGACAAAAACTGTTTGGTTTGGTCAGTCTGCCATTCAGGTAGAGACCAGAGTGAGAGAGAAAGAGAGAAAAAGGGATGATATTGTGTGTGAGGGACTGAGTTACAGCATTGCTCGGTGAGCAGAGTCTTCACCGAGGAGACTGGATGTGGCTAGACTGTGTGTGCTGAAAGGCTGTCTAATTTGTTTTTTAATTTTAATTTAGTTAATTAATTTATTTTAACTGGAGCAAAAGTCCCAAATTATTTATCATATGTTATTTCATTTCGTCAACACCAATAATTTAAAATAATTTATTTTCTTTGTCATTAGATCTTATAATTTGCTAGCTAATTTAGATCCATTCAACAATTTAAACACAAACTAATTATTAAAAAATATACTTTTTCCAACAAGAAAAGAAGAAGAATCTTCCTAATCTGTTTACAAATGATTGAGTTATGAGGTAACAAGCAACCAAATTGAGAACCTCCTACTTTTTATTTTTTTTTAAGTCGGTTAAAAATATGCTAAGTATTGAGGTTCAATAAAATTTATTGCACCCCTTACCAGATATGAAATGCCAGTACAAAAATGCATAGAAATGTTAAAACCACTACAAGCTCTTCACAGTAAAGCGAGCACTTTGGACAAATATGTTCAGAATATTCACTGTGTTAGCCTATCGTGGTGACCTCATGCCTTAACCTCTGATTTAAGTGAAATCTATATGCAGTGCTTGTTACCTGAAGTGCTGTGTTATACACATTTTTAACACGTGATGGTAAGATTTTGCCAAGTTCAATCAGTAAAAAGGTGAACAGCCCAAAATTTGTATTTGATCACCCCATGATACCTACCCAACCAATTGAAATATTGAGATATGTTTTGCTTCAGAAAGATGTTTACGTAAAGACGAATAATAATTATCTGAGTTTTTATTTTGAGAAAATAATGGTTATATACCCGGAAGGGGGAAGATGTAGTATTTGTAAACCTATCTAAGCAGACAATCCAAAAAATTATAGAAGTAATTTATGCGAAAGTTAACATTAAACAATGATACCGTTACATATGGCTGTACAACTTCTGTATGCCCATAGACTGATTATTTTATTTATTTATAGTGTAATGCGTCTTTACATAAAAGTTTGCCGGATAGCTTCAGTCGAGAGTCTCAAGAAGGAAGATACAATTAAAAAGCTAGATTCTCTAGTAAATCCCTTGAAGTTTAATGTAGTTTGTCCAAAAATAACTTGTTACAAAAAATTTACATTGCTGTATCCCTCGGGATAAAATGTCTGATGCAAGGTTCACTTTAGGCCTGGTTGGAGTTTCGTGCTGAAAGGACTACAACGGCAGACGTGATGTGCATTAACTATACAAAATAACACATATGACGGTCCTTAGTTTCAACTAGAACAAAATAGAAACCCTGCAGCTACTTGGCCGCTTCCTTCACCACTTGTCTTTTAAGAAAAGCTAGCAAAACGCCTTAAACTCGGCGAGGGCGGCCACGCTTGCCTCGACCCCACACCAGCAACTCTTTCGGCCCTGGGCCTTGCACACGTCTCTCTCGCCTCGCGATAGCAAATAAAATTCCCTCGGCCTAACACACGTCGGTCTCGCCTCGCGATTCCGACCCGACTACCCCCGTCCAGGTCCGCTGCTTGCTTTGATTCAGCCACCCTTACATATTCATGCGCCGATTCACAACTCTTTGTCAAAGTGGTAATTATACAGTTAAATACCTTTGTTGCAATTCATTACTAGACTACTTTGTCCTGAGCTTAACTTAGATTTATTAATACACTTGACATGTTAATTAAGGTTTTCTTTTACTTAATAACTGATAGGAAGTTACTGCGGATGCAGAAAATAGTTCTGCTCGCCCTGGCACTAGCTTTGCAGACGTCGCAAACACCCTCGACATTCCATCACTGGCTTGTAGCCAATCACCAACAACATGGCCTTATAGGGCATGGATTCCAGGAAAGTTGCGTCCATCGGCGCCGCTGTGTCTGACTGCTAAAGACCACCACTTCCCTTAAAGTTATACCAATTTATATAATGCCTACTAGTACTCAATTGACAAGGTGCACAACAAAAACTCACTTAGCTAGAATTTAGGAAATTCAATGCTGAGCATTTTGATACCAAACTTGATATGGGAAACTTGATTATAGAGTTACAGCACATTACCTGATACTTTAACAGAAAACAGCAAAATCAGCCAACTTCAAGTTTACTATAAAACTTTACCACATAAAAATCGCCCAAAATACACTAAAATAAAATGTTGGGAAACCTTGGGCAAATCCACCACTAGGAGTTAACACTCAAAATTATGGTAGGAACTGGAATGTTCACTATACAACAAAATGTTATTACAATAAGTTCCAGGAAAATGCTCGATCAACAGACACATGTGCAGTTGCAATAAAAATATATGAATCTACATTTGTTACTAGATTTTGGCTAAAACTCAAACATCCTAAACACCCTGAAGAGACTGAAATAGCCTCGGTACAGAAATAGTTAAACAAGATAATCTGTTCAGAATTTAAAGGAGTATCTTTTAACATCTCACACTTCACAATCACATTAAATTGAGTTCCTTGAATTGTAGTACAAGTCCGATCAGATTTGAAATGGCTTAATAATGCAATATGTTATAAAAGTTTACCTACATAGAATGTTTGAATCAATATTCTGAGAAACATTTTACTTAATGAACACAAGAAAAATTACAATAGTTGTGTTAAACATATTCAAGGCGCCATAAAGGATTCATCACCTGACTAAAAGCAGCACAGATCAAAAATGTTAAATCGGGACCAGGTCCGCAACCTCCTCACAATAGTAAACTTAAGACGGTGCATATTGAGGGTACTGCTAATAATAATTGCGGTAGATGTGAACGAATCATATATCACGTAAACTACTTATACCATCCGAATACTCTCTCATATTCATTGTATTTTTTGCTATGACTATAAATAAGGCTCGGGACAGATGTTAAAATTATTAAGTATAGACTAAGGACAGTTTTTCACATGGCAGCTATAGCTACGTAGCCAGCTGCAGAGTAAGCTCAACTTGCAGCTTGGCTAATGTAACACTTGATGGCCGAGATACTAATCTGGCGTGCAAAGAGGTCCTTCAATGGAAGCATGTACTCGCTGTTACAAGTAATACACGCGGGCAATGTCGCAGGCGGACTGCAGCTGTCAGCTCTGAATAGGAACGTGAAATGAAATATTATGTTGCTACGGCCTGTAGGTAAAATAAACATTTTTAAAACGCTACTGGAACAAACTTGAGATAGCCGTTCCCACCGCTGCATTTCTTCCTGCCAACTTACAAAGGTGAGATGACATAAGTGTGAAGTAGCGACAAAATGAAAACGGTGAACGAGAAAACCCCAATTTCAACACGGTCCGCACCTAAGAATCTGGGACGGGTAAACCTTCTAGAAAATCGTAATACGCTTCTTTTATACCGAGAGCACATAGATTCATATAGGAATATTTACTGCGCTCTTAGCGGCAGATGTCAGTAGGACTTACTTCGTACACTGCATGTGTTGACTGTTATGTTTTTACAACTCTAAAAACGTTCTCACCAACAACATTATTGAGATATCAAATTAATTTAACAACTATTTTCTAAAATGTGGTAAATGAAATGAAACGTACAAATAATGACGAAACGGATATTAATCTTTTAGTAAAGGTATTTACAATTGAACATAAACAAATGTGAATATAATGGTGCACAACACACATGTGAACTTCTGAACTCATGCGTTCGGTATATTTTCAATTTGAAGAGACGAGATCGCGTCACACCGTACTACAAAAAACTGAACTGGCTGCGTTTAAAGGAAAGGCAAAAATTAAATTTTCTGGTATTGCTGCATAGAACTCTTTCTTATACCCAACCTTAATATTTACACTAGTGATGGCCCGATGTCCGATTACCGATATGATCATATATCTGCATTATCGGTACATTTACCGTTATCTACAATCGCCAATATAATATCGGTACATCAGTCAGACATTATCTCGTTTAACTCGCACATTATTCCTTTACTCCTACCATCTGAAGGCAGCAATGTGACTGAAAACAATATTGATTTGAACTGTTTACAACCAATTTATCATTACTAAAGTTCACTTCACAAACGTGACATTTAAATTTTGAAAAACGGGTAAATGTAAACAAACATAACAACCGAAAGATTTAACAAGTCAAATATTTCTAGCAGCAACTGCTTTAAAATCTTTACCGCAAATCAATTATATTACTGACGTATACTAATTCTCACTTAAAATACACACAGCGATGCCGTAAATCATAAACACAGTCATGGAAAATTATTTACAGTATTTGTCGGCATATAAGACGAGTCGTGGTTTTGAAGGTACAAAATCTTGGAAAAAAAAGTAAATTACTAATTTTGAAATTCCCGACAGAAAAATATTTTTTTCCTTTGCTTGAAACATTAAAAACTTAGTTTATATATTTTCAGTGCATTTATTACCGTCATTTAAACATCGTAATAGACATATAAACGAATAACATTGGCTACTACTGCCCTCCGCGCGCCCAAGAGCCAAGGAAATGCACGGCGGCGGACGGTGATATCTCCATTTGCCGGCAAATGTGCGCGACTTGGCAACGCGGGACTGAGGCACGCCGCGCACTACATGGCAACGCCGGGCAACAACAGCTGCTTGCAAGGTCATCACATTCCTATGCGCTGTTGTCCGCCAGCCTAGCATTAGATGGTAGACACGTGAATGTGTGGTACGGTCCCTAGATCCTCGTTTTTTCCGCCCGAGAGTCTTGTGCTTGCGAGACAAAGATGAAAGCATGCGGACCTAGATCCTCGTTTTCTCCGCCCGAGAGTTGTAGGCTGGCGAGACAAAGTATCTCGGCACGCGCTCGCATCGATCGCCGCTTCGCTGCGAGGAAGTGTCCTTTATTATGAATGACGCTCATCAAAATTTCGTACCATAAATTTTATTAAAATAAACGGGGCACTCGTTTTCATTTGTGACAAAAAATGCAATTCCTTGAAACATCATACAACTCCACAGCTTACAGCTTAGCTTTCAAATGATTTTTTGGCTACCAAAATTTTTTGAACCTTAATATAAGACGAGTAGCAATTTTTGAGGGCCAAAAATATGTAAAAATTGTCGTCTTATGTGACAGCAAATATGGTACTTATCGTTAAACAACAAAGTGAAGAACGAAATGCCATTCCTAAATGCAAAAAAAAAAAAAAAAGTCACAGAATATACACTTGTAGATAGCGTGGTCAATTCTTCGCTGAGACTGCTCTGGTACTCCAGTGTGCTGCTGTTTTCTACGAGTATAAGCTGCCGAATGGCATTTAGCGTAAAGCACAACAGCAGCGCTGTGCTCACGGAACGCACCCTGTATTCCTCTTAGAGAACTACGTTTTATGTTTCTCTGAGGTTGGCAATCCTTCGGAGGTCTTTATTTACAAATGCCGGTGCAGGAAAAAGTTGTTTTGGTTACGTTTGTGAACATTTATGGCGTATTCCAATTACTGCACCGGAATGCTCCAGGTGCGCACCCGACGGGTGCCGCGTGTTCCAATTACCAGAACTCCCGTTGGGAGCATTCAGATTTTCGTATTCCAATTGAGAGTTGCACTCAATGGGTGCGCAACGGGAGCAGATTTTGCCGCACAGTCTCTCGAGACGGTGCGGCAAATGAGTGCAATTATGGCGGCGACCTGTGACTATGTAAACAAAAGAAAATGTTTTCTGTGGGGGAATTTACGCAATTATATGACTGTTCAGAACTTAAAAAATGCAAAGAAGTTAATATGATGCAAATATACAGTAATTATTTTAATATCAGTGTTCGTTATTAAAATTATAGTAAGGTTAGTAGGATCGAGTTGTCTGCATATTTATTTACCGATAGATCAAGAAGAAAAATTTTGGTAAAGTAACCTCTCAAATTTTGTAGGACTAAAATTGACTGCTTTTCATGTTATCAGTTTTCGGGGTGCACCGGGTGCGTCCCCGGAGCAGTCAATTGGAATATGCCATTAGTAGTAGTACTTACTCCTAAGCCTCAAACTGAAGTGTCAGCATTGCAGCAGATTTGTGCAGAAATGATTCAGATGTCAGATGAATCTCAAACCACAACTGATGCACCAAATGAATTGACTCAGTACGTAACAGAGCCTACTATTCCACTGTTGGATGACCCTTTGCTTTTTTGGAAAGAAATTGTATACGTATTTTCCCAACCTAAAACTGCTTGCTCAGAATAAACTGGCAGTTCCTCCTGTTTCCGTAGTTTGAGAGGTTATTTAGCACCTCTAACGGAATTTGCACAAAAAAAAAAAAAAAGAACCGCCTCTCACCACATGTTCAGTTACTAACATTTTTACATCAGAACCTAAGTCTTATTTCTTAAACTTAAACCACTACATAAAATTCCTAATTAACTTTTTTTTAACACAAATTATAGTGTATCTTTTGAAGTAGAAGCTATGGATGTTGACTGTGGCATTTTCGAAGTTTAATGACTGACCACACACATATCAAGTTGATATTATCAACACATTTCCAAGCTTGTATTTTATTATACTGTTATTATAGTCTAAATGAAGAACAGTAAAATTTCTTATTACTTTTTGACTCAAATTGTTTATCTTTTAAAACAGAAAACAAGATTTCCTACAGGTATTTAAAATATCGGTTTTCAGGTATCGGATCGGTAAAATCTTACATATCGGAACCTGCATCTGTATCGGGTTTTTTAGTATCGGGCCATCACTAATTTACACAAACGTTTTCAGTGGTAAAAATCAAGCATAGTCGTGATACAAGAGTCTCCTGTTCGAAAATATCAACTTCAGCTTATAAAACTCAAAGCTGTGCTCAATCATTCACCGTTTACGTATCAAAAGTCTGGAATGGGTTGCCAGATGACCTAAGGTATATAACATTGACAACAGTATTTAAGAATCAAATAAGAAAACTATTACTTTCTATGCAACAACCAAATGAAAATTCTTGTGTTCAGTTATAAATTATAAACCCTAAATTGAAGGGTTACAATAGCATTAAAACATTACCTATGAAGCTGGCAAAAAAAACTAACACTTTATTAATTTATACAGTCCATTATTTATCATGTAAACATTGAGTAAGTGTATATTAGGTGTAAAATTCATAGTAATTATAATTATGTAATGTAGGTTTAAAGTTTGTTACAATGGTTGGTCATGTATAATTTTATTTCTTCTTTTTATTGTATAATTTTACTTTATTATTATTGGGTGTCTTTGTTTTGCTACCTTTTTTTTATCATGTTTAAATGTAAGAAAAGGTGCATGCCTTAATTTTGCCATGTAAAATTAAGATGAAATAAATAAATAAATCAATCAATTCTTTGAACTCTAAAAATTCTTGTTAATATAATGACTTGAGTAGTAAACTCATAAAATTTTGTGGCAGTCAGCTTAGTAAGCCTAAGTTTAATGTGTAAAAAAATTTTAGAGCTCTGTTATCTTTCCTGACAGACTAAACCATGCAGTAACCATCCCTACACGTGCCTAGAAACAGGAATAGAAAACAAAATAACAAATTATATACCTATAGCCCTATTAAGAGTTGTATCTACCCCCCATGCCAGTTCGGAAAACATAGTCATTTTTTCTCAAGCTTTTATCGTAAACCATGCATACCACGGAGTCCAGTTTTTTTATGCGATGAGAAGAAACATGTGGCTTTCCACTTACAGTTCCAATATTTTGAATATCTTGATATTAAGACTTAAAAAAAATGGTAAATACCAGAAACATCTCACTTAATTTACGAGTTCCGTATCAGTATTTTCGAAAAACTATGACTATAGGTGGAAAGTACGCATCAATGTGAATAAAATGGTGTAATAATATTATATGGTCACCGCGATAAATCTCAATATATTCTTGAGCGAAAACTGACATTTTTCGTGCCGTTAGGGGTCTGGTTTGTGCTGCCTGCGCGGGGCCACGCCAAGCTCTTGAGAAACCACGTTTGGTGGGGGGAAGCCTGTCGGCGCTGGAGGGGAAGTGATGGTCGGCCGGCTTGATAGTGCTCAAGGTCGAGGCGTGTGGGTGTCAGTGATATCCCTGCCTTCTGTGTTCGGGTTGAATTCCGTTGACCGATTCGAATATTGATTCCGCTCGAATCGTTTTCGCGGTATAACTGTTGTCGTGTTTATCTGCTGTAAAATTTACGGTTTTTTTACCGTCCAAAATAAAATTTAAAGTAGGTCGTCTCCTAAATATTTTATGTTGCTGCAGTTACCCCTGCAACTACTGGAGACAGAAACAGGCACTTTGCACTGGTCCTCACGTGTTTCTGACAACGAAGTAGGCCCCTAATTGAATAACATTTCGCCAATGCCAGCTCAAATATAGTTTACGAAACAGCAGCCGTATCTTTTCATGAGGAAACAAAGGTACAGCATTTATTTAAAATGGTTACAAGAATGTGTTCATTATTTCAATATATTTGTTGCTATATCATACCACAAACCTTCCAAGTTAGACACTGGGGCTAAACGTATATTATTAAAATTACTATCTTCGAAATTTATATTGAACTGTAATGATAAATCATGCACAATTTTGTTTACTCCTCCTAGTAATTTTATTCTATTAGCGAAATCCATCAGTTCCTGCACAGAAGGAAAGTATTGACGGAACAAAGAACGTCAATCATATTCAGTTCATTTCTGTTGAAATACACCCGTAATTAATTTTAAATTTGTATAAATTATGAAACAACTTGGTGCGTATTGTTTGGATGAAAAAATAACATGCGGTATGCTCATGTATGCATATATACATAAAATTTTGGTAGTAGGTATTTTTACAATTCGTAGTTTCTTGCTACTTGAGTCTACTATTGATTACTTTTAAGATTGGAGGAGAGTGTTTGTTTGTTGCCATAAAATCAGCGCTTCGTGCTAAATATGTATTTTTTTTTACATTTAGTAATTAATACAACAGCTTTTGATATGTTATCCCATACAGCAATTTCACAAGAGTTAGTTACCAAAATGTTTATATCGCCAGCAAACATAACGGCTAAGTTGGCATTAATTGATTCGACAAAGTCACTGATAAATATTATTAAAAGTAGAGGACCCCCTATTGATCCCTGCGGCACATAGTCTCGTGTGGTGACATTTTCCCACGGTGTATTAGTGATGACAATGACCTGTTTTCTGTTTTAAGACACTATAGAATAAATTACGTTTACTTTTCTCTGACACCTCACTGTGCAAGTTTTTGCAGTGTCAGACCATGTGTATCACAGTTGGATGATTCTGAAAGGTAATCAAATATTCTAGCTGAAAATTTTTGCCTTTTTAATGATGCCAAAAGCAATCATCACTGAAGTAGTAATTTTTAAGAATCCCAAAACTTGGCCTTTTCTGCAGAGTCTTGTAAATGTTGTTAAAGTTAGTACATATAAGAAATAAAATGTTGAAATCCAGAAAAGCGTGCATGACCACAGATAAATAATTTAAACGTTGTTACTTTTTGCAGCCCTAATGATACATGACCGTTTTGTGCACGGACGTGGATATAGCCTACACATAATATTTCTAAAAAATTTTGACAACCATTCTGAGCGTAGCTATGTATAACACAGGTCTTTATAGTTTTTCTTTTAAAAATTACACACGGGCAAAGCAGCGGCAGGGCAGCTAGTTTTGCATATGGACGTTAAATGTTTGTTTGTTTCCGAATTTTCGCAGTTTAAAAATAACATATTTGCATAGTTGAAATGCTTATTTAAACACATTACATGTGATATTTTTCTTCATGTGTCTACAAAAAATTACTATTGTAATACTATTTATCTTGGTAATCAAAATAATTCAGGGTGTCTACCGGTCACGAAAGTCCCGAAAGTCACGAAAAAGTCATGTTTTTAAGGGTGTGGTCACGGAAGTCACGAAAAGTCACATTATTGAAGTAGTAGTCACGAAAATCTGAAAATTTGCTGTGGTTTTGTGTTTGTAAATCGTCTCATCACTGACACAGCGACGGCATGCAAGACGAGGTATCGATCGCAGTCGAGATGTACACTCGTTCAGATATCGATCGCAGTCGAACTATTCTGTGATATAGCGGTAGCCATTTTAGGCGTCTGCGTGGATGTTTGTTTGTTTCCGTGCGCGCAAGAATTGGTGATTATTATTTCACAAGTTTGTGTAAAATGTCATAGTTTTGACATGCAAT
>PNEQ01010496.1:0-23899 GCA_003012365.1 Medauroidea extradentata | reverse complement strand
CTTTGTTAATATCTACAATTTAATACTGTTTTAACGAAATAGCATTTATGACTTAATCACTTTTGGCAGTATACCGACGATATGTCAGCTGATTGTGTAGAGGAACCTAAGTGGAAAGCGAACTGCAATTTTACACATTTTAAAGACTACATATAAATTGCACTAATTCGATCTGCCTTGTAGTTTTTGTGTGCCAGAATTGAACGTTTGCACGCAGCTTTTAACGGAATTCGAGCCCAGAACCTCCCGGAATTCAGACCTGAGTGACAAACAACTGCGGCACGTAACGTCGAAATAATTCATGAAAATAAAATTTATTGAAAAAAAAAAAAAATATCTATGTCCTGGGCTCATAGAGGTTGTACAACACCACGTCTCGATAGGTTACTGTAGTGAAACTCCTGTATAAGTTGTTTCTCGCTTCTCGTTCCTGTTTTTCGGATCGTCTGCCTTGATTATTGACCAACTAAGATTTATTCTTCATAATTACGTTTCTTACAAATAAAAAAATTCCTTACATATTGTTTTAAATATTTACGTAAGCATCACTCTGACGCGAACAACACCTCAATATCGCTACTGGTTAGATAGATATCGTGGGTTGATGGAAAACAAATTTTGTGTTTTTCACCCTTTTGGGTGTCGAATTTCGAAATATTTTAAATTTACATCTTAGACATTTGTATAAGTATCCAACTGAAGTGTAAATCACATCGCTAGCCCGTTCAGTTGAAAAAAAATCGACCATTCAAAAAAAAAAAAAAAAAAAAAAAAAAAAAACATATTACCCCTGCACAGTATTGAGAAATCGAATTTCGAAAAGTCTGAAAACCGTTTTGTGATAATTTCTGTAATCATCATCCTGAAGCAAAAATTAATTGTATATCTCGACGGGTTCGATAGATATCGAGGATTTATCTAAACCACGTTCAAGGTCTTTTCACCACTTAAGAGAGTAAATTTCTAAAAACCCTTGAATCACATTTTAGAATACTTTATTGGTATCTCGTGGACGTAAAGAACACAACATTAGCCCGCTGGGTTCAAGATATATCGACGATTAATTGAAAACGCTTTTCACCACGTTTCACCCCTTTTCACGTCCTTAGGCGACGAATTTCGAAAATTCCTGAAATTTCTTTTTAGGTATTTGAGTAAGTATCAATTCTAAACAAAAATCATGACTCTATATAAAAAGCTATGGGATCGATATATATCGAATGTGAGTCGAAAACACATATTACCCCTTTTTAACCAGTTTAGGGCCGAATTCGGAAAATATATTTGTAATGGTACTTGGGATAATTACAAAGCACCAATTTAAAGCGAAGAGCACTTCGATATCTCGATTGATTCGATAGATATGGAAGGATAATCGAAAACACATTTCACGTATTTTCACCCCTTTAAATAAAGAATTTCGAAACGATTTTGAGTCCTGTCATAGACATTTGTAAAAGTAACCAATTAAAGTTAAATTAACGACGATAGCCAATTGTGTTTCAAAGATATAGACGATTCATAAAAAAACACATTTTGCCCCTTTTTACTGCCTGGGGGTCGAATTTCAAAAAAACCTAAAACTGCTTTTTGGGTATTTACGTAAGCAATATTTTGAAGTGAATATCAACTCTCTATCCCGAAGGGTTCGATAGATATCATTAGTTGATTGGAAACACATTTAAGGTCTTTTCAGCCCCTTAAAAGTTGAACTTCGAAAAATCCTTAAATTGGCAAATATGCATTTTTACGAGTGTCCTATTAAAGTAAAAATCACGATGATTGGCCGGTCGGGTTCGAGCTCTATCGATGTTTCTTCGGAAATACATTTCACTCCTTTTCACCTCCTTAGAGGTCGAATTTCGAAAAATCCCTACTTAGTGCTCGCCTACGACCTGAAGGGAACCCCCACAAAAAATTTCACGATTCTAGGTCCAGTGGTTTGGGCTGCAGTTTGATATGTCAGTCAGTCAGTCAGTCAGTCAGTCAGTGATTTTTACTTTAATAGGACACTCGTAAAAATGTATATTGGCCAATTTAAGGATTTTTCGAAGTTCAACTTTTAAGGGGCTGAAAAGACCTTAAATGTGTTTCCAATCAATTATCTATATCTATCGAACCCTTCGGGATAGAGAGTTGATATTCACTTCAAAATATTGCTTACGTAAATACCCAAAAAGCAGTTTTAGGTTTTTTTGAAATTCGACCCCCAGGCAGTAAAAAGGGGCAAAATGTGTTTTTAATGAATCGTCTATATCTTTGAAACACAATTGGCTATCGTCGTGATTTTAACTTTAATTGGTTGCTTTTACAAATGTCTATGACAGGACTCAAAGACGTTTCGAAATTCTTTATTTAAAGGGGTAAAACACGTGAAATGTGTTTTCGATTATCCTTCCATACCTATCGAATCAATCGAGATATCGAAGTGTTCTTTGCTTTAAATTGGTGCTTTTGTAAATATCCTAAGTACCATTTAAAATATATTTTCTGAATTCGGCCCTAAACTGGTTAAAAAAGTGGTAATATGAGTTTTCGACTTACTTTCGATATATATCGATCCTATAATTTTTTATATAGCGACGTGATTTTTGTTTAGGATTGATGCTTACTCAAATACCAAAAAGTAATTTCAGGAATTTTCGAAATTCGCCACCTAAGGACGTGAAATGGGGTGAAAAGTGGTGAAAAGCGTTTTCAATTAATCGTCGATATATCTTGAATCCAGCGGATTAATGTTGTGTTTTTTACGTCCACGAGATACCAATAAAGTATTCTAAAACGTGATTCAAGTGTTTTTAGAAATTTACTCTCTAAAGTGGTGAAAAGACCTTGAACGTGTTTTAGATAAATCCTCGATATCTATCGAACCCGTCTAGATATACAATTAATTTTTGCTTCAGGGTGATGACTACAGAAATTATCGCAAAACTGTTTTCAGATCTTTCGAAATTCGATTTCTCGTTACTGTGCACGGGTGATATGTGTTTTTTTTAGTGAATGATCGATTTTGATTCGACTGAACGGACTAGCGATGTGATTTACTCTTCAGTTGGATACTTATACAAATGTCTAAGATGTAAATTAAAAATATTTCGAAATTCGACACCCAAAAGGGTGAAAAAGCACAAAATTTGTTTTCCATCAACCCACGATATCTATCTAACCAGAGTAGCGATATTGACGTGTTATTCGCGTCAGAGTGATGCTTTCGTAAATATTTTAAAAACATATGTATGTAATTTTTTTTCTTTATAAGAAACGTAATTATTAAGAATAAAACTTAGTTTTGTCAATAATCAAGGCAGACGATCCAAAAAGCAGGAACGAGCAGCGAGAAATAACCTATACAGGAGTTTCACTACAGTAACCTATCGAGACGTGGTGTTGTACAACCTCTTTGAGCCCAGGACACAGATATTTTATTTTATTTTTCAATAAATTTTATTTTCATGAATTATTTCGACGTTACGTGACGCAGTTGTTTGTCACTCAGGTCTAAATTCCGGGAGGTTCTGGGCTCGAATTCCGTTAAAAGCTGCGTGCGAACGTTCAATTCTGACACACAAATACTACAAGGCAGATCGAATTAGTGCAATTTATATGTAGTCTTTAAAATGTGCAAAATTGCAGTTCGCTTTCCACTTAGGTTCCTCTACACAATCAGCTGACATATCGTCGGTATACTGCCAAAAGTGATTAAGTCATAAATGCTATTTCGTTAAAACAGTATTAAATTGTAGATATTAACAAAGATGTGGTATGTTACTATGCTGTGACACAATAGTACGAAACGACGAATAGACTTTAAACTTGGGCAATTGTTCGTGAACAACATATACATATTCCTAGCATTTTTTATAATTTTATCTCATTTTGACTTTGTCACTTTTGGCAGTAAACCGACGATATATCATCTCACTAATCTCAGGTTTGCTGCACCAAATACGTTTACGCGAAACCTTTACCCACTGAAACTTTGTAATGTCAATAAAGTTAAAATGAATATTTTGAAAATATATAATTGAGGGCACCGTCATCAATGGTTGTGCACAGGGTAAACAGATGTTTCTCCTTCGATTAACCTCTTACCTTAGATGTCTATAACTACCCCACAACGTCAAATAGGCAGGGCTATAAATAAGGCCCAGGCGAAGTCGCTGTTAGTGGCAGGGACAAACTTAAGACTGCTTTTCGCGTGGACAGCTATAGCTACTTATCCTGCTGCAGAATTAGTTCAACTAGCCGCTTGGACATTATAATACTTGATGACTGAAGTATCATTTGTTTTATGTACAAAGAGATTATTCTGTTAAAGTAAATATTATCAGTTACGAATAATACTCGCGGGCAAAGCCGCGGGGGACTGTTAGTTCTGTAGAAATATATCCTCATAAAGTTGGTAAATACCATTATCTAGGATTGACATTGAGTATTTTATCCATATTGGCTTACGTAGGCTATACATGCATATATATATTTTTCTATAATTTAAATTTTTTTAATTTTGGTCATTTTCGGTATGAAGAATTATAAAAAAATGACATTGAGAGAACTCACTCCTGAAGTGGCTCTCTAATATAACTTTCACAGTACAGTATTTAATTTTGGTGGTAAGAATAGGTTTTAATATTCGTACCAGCAAAGACCAGTAAAACAGCTACTATGGCAAATTTTTTGATCGACAGCCGTGTAATCGAAAATTTTTAAATTTGCAAGAAATGACATTTCATGTAGGCTTAATATTTTAAAGTTGAGCAGTGATTTGCTCAGATATAAACATGCAAGTTTTTATTTATCTCGTCATTGCTATTCTAAATAGATACATTCATACTTGCCATTTCAGGATAATTGGACACTTATGTTTAAGTCTAGTTAATTAGAACTTCGTTACCATGATACCTTATTTTATCTCAGCTTGCAAGAATGACGCACGTAATTTTTACACACGCTGCAATCTTATCAGCTGGTAAGATTACATATATGACTTGTTATACCAGGAAGTAACTCCTTAAGGCCACTTCAGACGGTAATTTTTTTAACGCTTTCTTTACGTCTTGTTAACAGCGCGGTTATAGACGGTTAGACAACTTAACACGAGGACAGGAACTGAGAGAGGAATCGGCCATGGTCATCCCAGAATTTGCCCGGCGCAATTTCGGGAAGCCATGGAAAACCGTCATCAGGATTGCCTGAACAAGCACTCGAACCCGGCACCTCCCGAATACGAGTCGGACATGTTACGGTTCGGCCATCGTGCTCGGTAAAATGTTCAGTGAGTTCACTTTATTGAAAATAATATCACTTTATATAGTCATTCAATAAATAATGTAAATAAACTGCGAAACGACCCCTTATAAACAACCATACATGTTTTGAACAATTGAAATAAATAATAAATAATGCTGCACGACACGAAAATTATTCGTTAAACTAAAACTACTTTTCTTATACTTATTTTATTTTGATAACACAGTGTTCACATTTTATTTTCAATGTCCATAAATTTGTTCATAGAGCTCAAATACTATGGTATTTGTTTTTAGTGTTTTCAGAAAACGTCTTCACGGTTATTAGAAAATATAGAACATATTGAAGACATTCAAGATATTCAGTAATTCTAAAGACAAAATGGCCGCTATTGTGATATAAATACGGCGTTACATGATATACAGTTATTTGAATTCAGTAAATTTGAAGGCAAATCGAAGCAAAATTTTATTGTGGAAAACGGCCCTTTAGACTTCAGCCGGCAAGAATTTTAACCAAAGACAGATAAGAAAGCGGAATATGATAAATGAGCTGTAATTACCCTGTGGTGCTGAAATATATGTTCTCATAAATCTGGAGTGTAAAAACTACGTTGTTAGCAGTTGAATATAAAAACATTCACAATTTGTGGCGGGCGAAGAGGAATAAGTGTTAAGACACGGTGGCTATGCAAAAATTATCTTCTAGCAGCGTAGTCTGGATTTCATGAAAGCCAAATTGATACGTACGTATCTTTGGTCATGCAAGTAGGATATATTCACAATTTTTGAGGATTCTATTAAATTGATTTTCAATCAATCGGTGAATTTATGACTATTCTCGTTACAGTCGGGCTTACGTTTGCTATCCCCCTGCACTTGAAACGCATTGTAGCGAGTTGCAAGTATTAATTAAAAAAAAAAAAGTAATCTCGCGCATTACGTTTGTACATCTATGAAAAATGTTTCCGTTCGTTTGAAAATTAGGGTAGCTTGTTAGAAATACGGTTTTCAGACCTCTCAAAATGGCTAAAAATTGCTTATTCAGACTGGCCGTGTCTAGAAAAAATCCCAACCGGATTCGAAGAACGCAGTAGTAGAAATCGGCGTTGGAATTTGAATCGTATGTTTCATAAATAAAATGATACGGTACCTCTTAGAGTCCCATAGGAAAATGAATAATAGTAAAGCTCTGCGCGCCAGTTGTGAGGTTTGCGCGTATAGGTGATACTTAGGAATGGAAAAATTTCGCTACTTCAATGACCTGCATGTTAGAATCAAATATCCTATGCATACTCAAGCCCCGACAATTTGTCCACTAGCTGCTACTCGCTGGAACAGCAGAACAAGTAGACAGGGCTTGAGCATGCATAGGATATTTGATTCTAACTTGTTGGTCACTGAATCCGCGAATTTTTCCCACCTCTAGTGATACTACATTACGTCGGCCGACGTCACCCTTAGATCTTCGTCGATTTTGTGTCTCACATACACAAACGTAGTCTATGTAGACAAGAAGCTTGAGACTGTTCTAGGTAGTTTGTTTTTTCACGTTAGTGCAAAAAAACTCAATAACGGAATGCTATGAAAAAAAAATTCAAGACCAGGGGAAGAAATACGATGCACGATTATATAAAGGCGTTTTGCAAAATAATTCTCCGTTAGTTCCTAGAACTCGATTTTTCTTTATTTTTGGCTTATTTTCATAACAAAGTTGGTGACACTTTGGGTGAAAAATGTGAAAAACTATTATGTTTATTGCCACCATAAAATTAAGTCGAAATTATGATATATTTGTGAGCTCTTTTGAAGACAACCTGTCGAGAGTAGAAAATAAAATATAATATTTATTGTTAAGGTACCCCTGATTTTTGCGAAAATATTTCTGCGATAACTTGTTCCAGTGCGTTACGTGCACCTCTTCTAGGCTTCGTAGTTATTGGCAGCGTGTCTTTGTGGATAGGCGTTTCTCATTTGACTGTACCAATCAGAATACGGTTACAAAGATACATGCCTGTGATTCGCTGTGAAACGGTTATACACATATCAGTTTAAAACAGCGAATCACTGACCGTGAAACAGAGCTGCAGATGTTAAAAATGAGGTACTGAAACAAACTGGTGCAGATTTATTATCACCAAAAATAAGGGTCCCTACTTATTGTGTCTTCAGATTCTAACTCTTTAGTATGGTACAATCTATACAGCTTGATCATTACTTAGCTTTCTTAGTCTATATCGTAAAGTAGCAGGACATTGGCTTAGCCAGAAAGGGGAGGGGGTTTCGGGATATATCCCCCCCCCCCATCGACATGAAAATGAACTACTATAAGACAAAATTAGCAGTGTTATATTCACAGAGGTACAAAACCTACTTTAATTGCATCATTTTGCACATTGAAACAGAAATTTTTCCCGGTGAGGACCCCCGGACTTCCTGATTCATGACGTATTCTGTATGTCTTCTTATTTTGTTGTGAAAATTTTCAAGTAGGTATCCTCCTCCGAACATAGGCGCGTCCCTGTAGCAGGAATCTTCTTGTCCTTCGAGGTACGCAGATTGTTTGCGTCCCAGTAATAAAATCTGCATTCGGGATGCGATACACTGGCCCAGTGGCGGCTCGTGGGTTGTTGCCAGGTAGGGCTGCAGTTGCCAAAAGCTGTACAGGGTTGGGCGCTGGTTGACTCTACAGCCACTGACACGCTGATGTGCAGGTGCCCCTTACTACTGAGCGGTCACAACAGATTCTAGAAGCCGGCAAGTCTTTCATGGTCGTTGGTCTACTGCGCGTTCATCAAGAGTGTACAGTTCCGACTATCTGCTGGGGCAACAACCCACGAGCCGCCACTGCACTGGCTGTCGGGTATCCTCTTTATACGGTATCTATTTATTTTTATCGTAACTGAGAAAAAAAAGTAACTAGGTTCTCAAATTGCTTACTTTATCCTGAACCAACTATAGTCATTCTTCGATATGAAAATTATATTGCCTTTATGTATGTTAGCCCGTCAAGCGGGATTACTTGGTGTCCACTGTGTATGACTGTGCAATTTACAATGTTTATTTTGTGGTTGTTTAGTACATAATTTTAAATTTCAAATAGGATGGTTTTAATATATAGTTTATAATACTTTATTACAGTTACTTAATTTTCACTTAAATAATTTTAAAATGTGAGATTCTGAGTGTCACAAAGTCACCCCGATACGTGTGTTTATATATATACTCAGAATAGTTGTAAAACTACAGTATGTGGCCTAAACTCGTCGAAGGGCTGAGAGGAGAAGGAACGCTCGTGTCCACACGTGGATTCAAACCAGCAGAGCAAGCGGTATCGTCTGTAGTCCAAGGTCGCCTGGCGGGGACAGGGTTCTTCTAGCTCGAGCCGTGGGCGTTCTTACAAGGATGAGGCGAGCCGACCTTGCGGAAGTAATGTACTACGTGCAACAGTAGGTCAAGGTATTTCGTTACAAAACCACTGAGCTCACAACCAACACCAAGCCAAGACTTCCTGGTCATGCTCTTCCATTATAGCCTGTCTCATGAAAGAATTACATTTTTTGACAGTTGTATTGGTAATTATTTATAAATCAGTTTCCATCTAAAATCTCTTTTTGGGTCTGCCTCATTGGGTTTGGTTGACTACAAACGCAACTTCCCTTGCAACACAGTCATCACACGCCACTGCTTAAGCTCTGACCTTATTGTCCATTAGCTGCTACTCACTGGTACATTAGACGAACGAATAGACGGGGCTTGAGGCCGGATCTCAAATAAAGAGTGTGTATACACTCTCACTCTTCAATCAAATTGAGACAGCCACCCTCTGATGCACCCTCCAGGTTACTGCGATACCACGTGTATTTGATTTCCGAGTAGAACCTCTAGGCGCTTAGAATTAAAAAACATCCAATCACTGACCGTGAATCAGAGCTGCAGGCATTCTCACGTGGCATTGAACCAAATTCTTGCGAAATTCTTTTCAACATAAATCCTTGGCTCTAACGATTACACACAACAACAATGAAGGACAGAAACTATGAAAGGAGTCGATCATATGTTAAGGGGCCTCCCTAGAGAGGCTGCGTTTGTGTGTGTCAGACAGGAGCGATAAGGTTGCCTTTGACAGACGTTTGTAATACATTATCGCCTCTCCGCGCAAGCCCCTCAGATGGAGTGCAGTGCTGTATTATTATCCTTCTTCCTATGGGACTTTCAAATGATGACCACATTATTTTATTTGTGGTTAGGATTGTTCAAAGTCTAACGCTTGTTTCTATAGGTACGGTTTTTCGATTCCGATTGTTAATTTTCCAGATACGGTAGTCTGAAAAAGTCATTTTTGACCGTTTTGAGTGAGTCCGAAAATAATGTTTCTAATAAACATGTAGAATTTTTAAAACTATAGCAACATTGTTTGAAATGTGTATATTCTTTTCGTAGATATACAGATATAATGTGCGTCGTTTCGTCGAAAAGAGAATACACCTAATCGTATCGACTTTTTTTTTTTTTTTTTTTTTTTTTTTTTTTTTTTTTTTTTTTTTTTTTTTTTTTTTTTTTTTTTTTTTTTTTAGCCCGGGTGAGGTGTGAGGTGAGTATGGAACAGCGCCGGAATGAAAGGACGGGAGAAACGGGAGATCCCCGTGAAAACTAACGGCATTATCCGGCACGATTCCCACCACCTGCTGCGAATCGAATCCGGATCGCCTTGGTGGGATGCGAATGGTCTGATCATTCGGCCATCGCGGCCCCATGCGCTTATAGGTCGTTCGAAATAAAGTGAACACTAAATTTGTAACCTTTGAGAAATATCACTAGCTGTTACTACATATAATTTAACATTACTGATAGTCACTTTACTGCTTGTATGGTTGGCAACGAAATAACACAACATAGTTCCGTGTTTATTCGTATTTAGACACTACAATACTGAAACAAAATCAACTGACAGCGATATAGTTGTATTTTTTATAGTTAATAAACTTATTTTTTATCAAACTATATATGTGCCTGTCGACTGAACAATTTATCTTACACGCGCTAACATAAAGTGACGAGTCCCAGAAGGTTAGACTTTTCCCGTCGTTAGCTGCTACACGCGGAAAGATACGAATTGGCTGGAAATAGATATTTAGCAGGGTTTTTTCGAGTGCTCACTTTATACCGAACCACCTATAATTATGTTGCAGTGTATTTGGAAATACGATCATCTATTTAATGGGCGACCTAGTAACTCAGTATACGAAAAGTGAAGTGAATCGAAGTGATATGAACGATTTTTAAGAGCCCTGCGCAGCTGGTGCCTTAACTGTGTTACAGCGTGGTAGGATATACATATATGTATATTAAAGAAATACTACTAGACGTGTGTTCGATATATGAAAAAAAAAAAAAAAACGCCTTTAGAACTATGCTTCTCTATTTCATATCGTTGTCACCCAAGTACTGTTTCCCTTACATCTACTTTACATCGCTGCTCTAGTTTCAATTCTCTTTATTCTTCTCGTTTATGGCTGCATTAATTTTCAATTTACGTATCATATCATTTAGTAAAAAGTACGGCAATTCGTACACAGATTTCTCATTATGGAAGCACTACTTTACAACATGTTTCAAATTTAATCACGAGAAATTATCTAAGCATAATGTAAGTCTTGTGACATGACAAATAATTTTGCACGAATTTTAAATGCGTTTAGTTTCGTAAAACTCTAGATTTTTATCCTATACCGCTTTTAGTGGCTTTTTTGTGTGTTGTCCTAAAAATCTTGGAAGAGCAAAGTAAGTGGAATGAGTAAAATGTTTGTCTGTTAAGTTCTCCCCCTATGCCCGTCAGCAAACATTTCTGTACTTAACAACAATGCCAAATGAAAGTTGGTTTATTAGTTCTACAGAGATTTAATTGTTATAGTTACGGTAACGGTTTTTAACAAGCTATGCATATTGTAGGGTCAGTTAAAGGGACTTAAGGGCAGCCATGCTTCTATAGGTGGTTTGCCATAGAGTAAACATTTTTGAAGACCATCGTGTCTAGAATAATAATTAAAAATATGTTTTGTGACCTTGGAAGTAAACTTTTAAGTACATTACAATCTACACTATTTGATTGTTATGGGTCGTTCGGGATAAAGTGAGCACTAAAAATTTAACCTTTGAAAAATATTACTAGCCGTTACTGCTATAGGCTAGCTGCCGTACTGCTTGTACGGTTGGTAGCGAAATTACGCAATATAGCTCCGCGTATTTTCCTATTTAAATTCAACAATACAGAAACAAAACCAACCGAAATCAACATAATCGTATATTATATAATTAATAAACACTTTTTATCAAAGTGTATCGATTCATATACTGACTGCACAATTTATCTTACACGCGTAAACATCAAGTGACGTGTCCATAGAGGTTAGACATGTCCCGTCGTTTGCCGTTACGCGCGGAAAGATACGAATTGGCTGAACATTGAACTTTAGATGGTTTTTTTTTGAGTGCTCACTTCATCCCGAACCACCTATATCACGGGTGTTTTGTTTATATTTATAAAGTGGCAGGAACGTATAGTTATCGGGAAGGAAAAAAGTAACTTGGGTTTCAAAAGTGCTCATTTTATCCTGAACCACCTGTACACAAACTGAGAGGTCGCGAACTTAGGTGAAGGGTGATAAAGTCTATTTCATGTAACTTGTCCGTATTTTGACATTTCTCTTCTGAGAACTGTGTCCGACAGTTCCATTGTTTGCAGCTTAAAACCTACCTGGCTTCCTGGAAAAGCACGGTCTCCCCAAACCTGTGTACAGACACGTTTCTCAGAAGTGAACTGTCAAAATACGGAACACTTGCATGACACAGACTATAACAGACGAGTATGGAGCATCGACGGAGTGCTGTAGCGGGGGAAAAGGGAGTACCCCGAAAAAAAAAACCGCTGGTCAATGGCAACGTCCGCCACGTTTTGCACGAGCTAGTCTCGGCAGCGACTCCATTTGAAATCGAACCCGGATGCGCCAGCTTGAGGTCCGGTCAATAAGTATTGTTGGCGATAAGAGTTTTGCACCGCTTGGTTTAAATTACTACGTTTCCATGTGGGATTGAAATCGAATCGAGGATTGAATCAGTATTGAGTCGATACCCGTTTACATGCAAAATGTAAATTCGAACTGAAATCGATTTGGATCTGCTAGTTGAAATGAGTGGTGGTAAATATTTCGTTGCAGCAAGTGAGTTGGTGGTAATGTCATAAATTAACAGTAAACACATATTGTTTTCTGTTTATGTTGGAGAAAATATCAGACAAATAATCTACACGCTACAATGGACAAGAAAAAATTACTGTTAGTCGTAGTAGTTTGGCAATTAATATTCGCTAATTTAATGCAAAAATAGGAGCAAGAACGAATGGAGCGTGTAAGAGAAACAGCACTTTTCGTCCGTTTCCCATCAACTGACGCCGAATTTCTTTTTCCTTGAATATTTCAATAAACGTGAACACCTCTTCCGCTGTCCAAATATTTATGTTTACCGGTACATGCGACATTGTTAGCACTATTATTTGTAAACAGATGCCAACAGAGTGTGTGAATTTCATCCCGATACACTTTCTGTGTTTACATGTCATTTCGATTCGAACTCAGTCCGATTCGATCCCAATTTTAGCTGGAACGACCTTGAGACTCAAATCGATTTGGATCCCGTTTACATAACCATTCTCAATCCCGAAAGTGGTTTCAGATAGATTTGAATCCGACATGGAAACGTGGCAAATGTCTGATGTGCAGCTCTACTTCGTAGTTATTGAACAGCGTGTCTTCGTGCAGAGACGTCAAACATTTGACTGTGCCAATCTAAATAAGGTTATTGTGACACCATGCGTCTGTGATATGTCAGTAGAACCCCCAAGACAAGTGGAAGTTAAAACATTAACCCACTAGCGAAAGGGAAATTTCGTGAGTTATACGACCTACAGGCTATAAGGACGACTTGAAAAGAGGCGGCGCTTCAGTTAGGTGTGGGAAACCATTCCTATCTCCATGGATACCGCAGCCGAACATAACCTTCATTTAGCTGTTTGGCGTCACATGTCCCGGATGAGATGTACGTCAAGAAAATTGATTATTTGTTTGGAATTTGTCGCTTTTTCAGGTAAACATTAATCTTATGTATTTGCGTATCTTAACCATGAAATTGAAACTACTATTTTTTACCCTTACGTGCAAATCTATGAATGCGCAACATTTTTGCTTTCTGCAATTACCAACTAACAAATCAGCATGTTTGTAAACAAGCTTTGTTTCCCACAGTATTTCCCCTGCGGTGTGACGTCAGGGGGCGTGTACTTCCCAGTAAGTGGCAGCTGATGGACAAATGGTCGAAGCTTGAGTTAATTAGGACGGTGGATAATAACGCCCAGGGCATTGATCTCACCCAATATTCCTTTCCCTACCAATCACTGAACATGAAATAGAGCTGCAGATGTGCGCAAGAAACATTGATTGACACCAAGTAGTTCAAAACTCTTTTCGCCACAAAATCGTGGTCCTGCCAATCGGATACTAGGTCTTCGTACAAGAGGTCAGTGCAGTCGATAACCGACCGGGTATGCTAACGTCCACGGTGGCACTGCGGCATTCCGCTTCCGTATACGTACAGATTCTGTGTCCGAGCCTTGGGAAAGCGCCGACGGCAGCCTTGAAGACCACACATGTGGACCGTTACAACATCTAGCCAGGTGAGAGGTTTCTGAATGGCCCTTCTCTTCCTTGGTCTGTTACCCTCCTCCCCCCCCCCCTCACTCCTTGACGTCCATTATACCCTCGCCCCGGTCTGGTGCGTGGAGGAATGTGACCAGCCAACTTGGGCAAGCAACGAGGACACCAAGCTGGGCGGAGTAGTAGTTCAGGGGGAGGAACTGTTGTCAACTCAAATTTACTATGTTTTAGGAATAACGTGCAGGTATTTGCGTTTCATGATTAAAATTACAGCTTCTGCAATGCACAGAGTAAGACTCTGTAGTTTATTTAAAGTTAGTATTGATGGGAAACCTATAGTAGACTAGCCCATGGAAATGTTCGGACTATGCGATTAATTACTTCGAACGATTGTGACGTCAGAAATTCTATTAGTACATATTTTATGCTCTAACTTAAAATTTTAGTAATGAAACTGAAACAAGAATTATGATGGAAAATATGTAAAGCGAAAATGGTGACACTGCTTCTCCCTTAAGAGGACGTGATACATAATTCAGTGTTAAAAGCGCCAGTTTAAAATTATTGGTTTCTCTGAGCCAATTTGCAAAGAGCAGCATCCCTAGTTTCTGAACAAAAGTTTTTCTCGAGTAGCCTATAATATTTCTAGAGACATGCAAAATTCGCGTTATCATTTTGTAGCAGACTAAACTTTACTTTCCTATACATAGCAGAGCATAATCTGCGATTCAATTGGACACGAACTTTTGTGTTTTGTCATTTACGTGTGTTACGTCTTAACAGAGATTGGTCTCTCTACCGTGTAAGCACTCTCCACGGCAAGTCACGACAATGTCTGCCAGCGGGAAACGCTGAACGAGCATATAGTCACTTGGAGTCTAGTCAGTTGTCAGAAAATAACGCGAATTTTGCATGTCTCTACGGTATTTCTGAACAACAATCTGTGGCTTCGTCAAAATTTCCTCAGTGTATCCTTGCTGACTTATCCATATTTTTGTTCACTGTATTGCGAGTGATGGGAACCTAGAAACGACATTTGCTCTTCGTATGACCACAATTCTGCATT
This sequence comes from Medauroidea extradentata, assembly GCA_003012365.1. Lineage (NCBI taxonomy): Eukaryota > Metazoa > Arthropoda > Insecta > Phasmatodea > Phasmatidae > Medauroidea > Medauroidea extradentata. The sequence continues at coordinate 8,876 of PNEQ01010496.1, read as the reverse complement.
TTTAAAGCCGTTCTTAATTTGCTTGTAATTATAGAACAGTAGAATGTCATCGCCATAGAACGACACCATCAAAAATTTTTCCTCAGAAATTTTGTAGTAAATACAGTTGTAAAATTTAAGACACTCTTGAAACAATTGTCTAATGTGGTATTTCATACTTTGCTGACCTGTTTGATACCACAAACACTCTTCATTAGAAAACAATCCCTACTGTTTATTAAAAAAAAAAATATGGCTGCATCATACAAATCACTTCCTCTAGGCCTCCTGTACTGTATGCAATGACAACACCCATTTGTTTAATATGTACGTTAAGGTTTTTCTTCTACTGAGATAAATTATCTGAGTGAGTTGTATCGGATGACCGGTGAATAAGTCTCTTCAAAGCAGTGGTTAGCGTGGATAGCTACGTGGTGTGCGGTGATAAGCTAGGACTATACACAACACATGAGTTGTCAGTGGAATTATTACAATGGTAGTTGAGGCAGTTACACTACAGCCAGTAGCGAACAAAAGACAAGGTATGAATACTCCAGTAATACACCTTGTTCTCTGCAACACAACCGCCACGTGCTCTAAGTGTATAGAGTTAGTACCGCACGTCTCGGAATACACCACACTACGCCAATGCTTCAAAGTAGATTTTTTTCTGTGCATACCTTTGACAAAAATGTTTGAGCATTCTTTTTTGTTTTAAAAACCCACTTATACTTCAACGTTTTTTTTTCTGGAAGGAAGTCTACTCTTGGACCCGTAAAATTTAATTTTTTTATATTTGTGCCAAACACTGTTCAACTTTGGCAAATCAGATAACACGTCATTTCCCCAAATAAAAAAATTTGGCCACATAGTTTTTGCATAATCACTCATCAAAGTCACACAATAGTCATTGCGGCGTAGCCAAAATAATAAACTTGAATTAGCTCACATCATTATCAATATTAATTATCTTGTTTCTGCAAGTTAATTATTTTTTATTATTTTGGTTACACCGCAACTGCCATTTTGCGACTTTGATAGGTGTTTATGATAAAATTATGGGACCTATTTTTTTATTTAAGGGAAATTACATGTTATCTGATGTGTAAAAGTTGAACAGTACTTTGCACGAATATAAAATTATGAATTTTTACGGTTCCAACATTCCTTAAATTTTATTTTCGGTTTGTGCTTAGTATTTAAATTTAATTGCATAAATCTTAAGATTCTTGTCTGGATGTTCTATCATTTCCTCTGTCGGCACTGGGTCTTCTAGACTTTATGCAACTGAAGAACAAACTAACACAAACTTTGCGATGCCTTTCTCGAAGTCTTCTCTTTAAATGACAGTAGATTGAGTGGCCACCGCTGACTGACGTGGTTTAATAGTAATCTTCCATTGTTTCCTATCGAGTTTAAGACTAATGGAAAAACCCAGGAATATTCTGACTGCTTCGATTCAAATTTAGCTACTCTCTAAATCTTCATTATCATTAACTGGATGCACATATGTTGAGTCAAGTGGAAAATTATGCGACAGTTTCGGCAAGTCTATTCTATTCTTATCGCCAGATTTTTTGATGAGCGTAAACCCTTTCTCGTCAAAGATTACATATCTTGAGATTATTACACACTATTTTTGGTTCATTCGATAAGCCTAAGACTGGAGGCTGTATCCCACAAACACACAGGACCTCGACTTAGGGTCAAATTTATGGGCATAGGCTTTACACCTAAACACACGAACTTACTTTTTTTTGCCGACTTCGGACGTCGTCGGCGAAAATAAGTTACTCGTCATTTCACTTTGAGCCGTAACTATCACCCTTATTTTATGCTCACTTGTCTAGACTTCACATTTTCAAGAAACTGAAAACGTAAAATCGGAGCCCCAAGATGGTCGTAACCGAGAACATAAGCGAGATTTGTTTATATTATGTCAAGTGTTTATGTCTGAATTTATCAAAATAATTACAAATACCGTACAATAATTTTTCGAAATATTTATGAGATTTTTGTTTCCAGTAAACATGTAATGATTTGTACCACATAATTTCCTTTTAGAAGTATGATTCTCAATTTTTTTTTTTTAACTATGTTTACAATAACGTTCTGGTTTTATTATGTAACGACGAAATCGCTGAAGTAACGGAAACGTAATATCAAATACTAAAATTGTAAAAAATCGTATATTAAATGTTCAAAAAAATTAATGTCTTCACTTGTAATTTTATAATGCTGCAATTAAAAATAGAACACATGTGTGGACATTACAGTAAGTTTCTCATTACCAGAACTTTTTTTTAATAAAAGCGCTTAATATTAAATTCGTGTTTTATAACACTTTATTGATTTAAGTAAGTAAAAGCAGGCGTAGTTACGAAGAGCAGAGTGGCGCAGTGGAAGCGTGCTGGGCCCATAACCCAGAAGTCCGTGGATCGAAACCACGCTCTGCTACGTTTACTTATTTTTAGTTTCACCATTCATGCAGCGACATTGCTTAGTATGTGTAGTTATAAAAGAAGTTACCGAATTTTTTACTAGTATATAAATACATTGGTCCATAAAAATTATCCGTCTCATAACCCATACACTGTTCCGTTTATCCATTAAACTGAAAAGCTGATAGTTTGGTTTACTCTGTAAATGTATTTTGTGAAATCTGGACTACAAATTGAGTGGAATACTTTACGACTAGAAAGTCAGTGAAATTATTTAGAAAATGTATTTTTGCCGTTAACTTTTTCTGTGGCATTCATTACGTCGTTACAATATTTGCTGCACTTCTTTGTTGGAGTTTCTGGCTGTGTGACTGATGAGTGTCGAGGTTGGAAAAAACTTTATTTTTACTTCAAGTTCGGTGTAACCGTAGAGGAAAATCGCGTAGCCTTTTCGCTTACAGACCGGGTCTGGTAATCATTAGTTCCACTACTGTAGCTTGCTTTTCTACAACAAATAGTTAGGTATAACCGTGGTAGTTTGCCATCATTTCTTCTGCAATTTACTCCAATACACACACATACATGTACGTGTGTGTGTATAAACGCACATGCCTACATTCATACATAAATATATCACATACCACATACATATATCCAAGTGGGTACATATCACATATATGCGTACATCTCCCGCACACGCGTACACACGTGCACGTTTGAAGTCAACCTCATTATTTATATTCCTACTTAGCGTAACGAATTCCAGCAGACAATTCTGTTAGCGACACCGTGACACCAATATTACAATTAAACCAATTACAAACGGCGTTTTTCATTTTAAATAGAAGATTTTTCTGTAACTTAGTTTCATTGTTGAAAATGAACCGTACAATATCTGGGCATACAGTTATTCCGTTTGATAAATTTTGTGAAGTGTGTTGAGCATAAAAAAAAATGCAACATACGAAGGAACGGAAGACAGTATTTTTAATTTAAAACGCTTTTATATACAAAGCGACATTTTAGTTTACCTTTCAGAACTCTGAAGTTTAAGTTATGCAACTTGAAATAATTACCTTGGTCTACGAATTAATATTCACTTCGGACGCAATTAAGAAGTGTATTGAGGTTAAATAGTGACGAATTGTTCAAGTTCTGAGGCGCAGTTTTATGTGATAACACATATCTATTAGGTGAAACTACTTTTCACGTACCAGCCGGAAAAAAGTGGTCGTGCAGTGATTGCTTGGTAATTAAATACCACTTTCTCGATTTGAGTCTACTGACATTTAGACGCCCATTTTAAGCCTTGGAGTGTGAACTGGCAGTCACTGAGGAGAAGAAAAAATAGTGCCAATAACGTATCACTTCTATCACTTCATGTAACATGCCGTGCTTGCCCTGTTCATGATAGAGCAGTCTATTTAACATACACGTATATCCTTTATCTGCAACCATCATCTGTCAAGACTGTTACTAGATTAAAACATTAAAAATAGTATTAGGAGGATAGTATTCTGGCATATTCCTTCTTTTGCACCCGCCAATTTCACCAAGTTTTACTAACACCTCGCCCTCGCCTTTTAGAAAAATCTTTCTTCAAATTGAAGAAAGAACCAATTAAAAAATTAAAAAAAAAAAAAATTACTTTTACACTCGAAATGTTTGCAGATAACGGCAAACCGAAATGTGTTTCGGCAAACTCGTATACGTAAGGGGTTTCCGAGAGTATAAGTTTAATTAAGTTTCTGAGAATTGTGCTGATGTAGTTACACGTACGGAAACTATTAACACGTGTTGGAATTCTCTTCAACAAGTGCGTCGTAATATTTGCTGTATTGTGGCATGGGCTGTTATGTTAATTTACCCTGGTACTTATTAACTCGCCGATTTAGTGAGATAAGGTAGGCGTCTAAATGCTTAGGCTGCACAGGAGGGTGCAAGAGATTGCAATTGTCACCCGTAATGACGGAAGGCGCCCTTCAGGCTTGTTGATTGTATAGGCCTTGTATAACACTCGTTGCATAAATTTGAATTAAGTTTTGTGTTAACTAAGGTGCTTTGCAGCTTTGTATACATAAATATTCATAAGACAGCATTTTGAACTTGGTATAATTGAATAAAAAAGGCATATTTAAACAAATAGCAACATTTTAAGCGTAACATTTTTCGGCTTGTTCAGTTGAGACTGAGAACTTCTGCTAGTTCACGCACTTCGCATTTTCAACGCCCTGGTAATTTAAATGTTTACCAATAACTGCTCTAAGATGGAAAGTTTTTAGACTGAGAAAAAAGAGGGATGGAGGTCATACTGCGCCTTTCGCACCTGGATGCGCCCTCTTGAAAGAGTTTTTCAAACCCAAATCAATAAGGGCGCGGTATTTTTAAAAAATGCTAAATCTGAAAATACTAATTTAAAAAATTCAATTTTTTTAATACAAATAATTTTTATGAACGTGACATTGTAGTCGTCAATGTCTTTCTCTATCCACTGTGATATTTTTGAGTTTGGTGTATCAGTTGGTTTTAGTGTAGTCCTTAAAACGGAAACATGCAAAATATGACTAACAAGCCATTACGCCAAAACTTTGTGAGATAAAAAAATTTCATAAGATCCAAATTTTGTCACATTTTGTGTCTAAAACGAGAAAAAAATATCTGATACAAATAAAAAAAAAATGTCAATGAAAATTGCGGTAGACCGCGCCCGTAACTCCGCTCGCGCCTACGACCAAATGTTGTTTCAGTCAAGAGGGCGTGAGAGGCAAGTTGACTCTATAAACACATTTAGTAAATTAATTCGGTTTTTAGAAATCGATAAGGCAATCCTTGACAATTTGTGAGCTAACATTTTATATGAGGTGGTAACATTACTCATGAACAGTATATTATAACGCCTAAATTTTGTTCGTTGACAGCGTTGCTTTTAGAAATGATTAAACACTTTTATTTATCTTAAAATGTCTTTACATTATTTATCTGAATTGACTTCCAGAAATCCGTAAATTGTATTAAACGTTTTTAAGGGCGCGGTCTACCGCAATTTCCATCACCATTTTTTATTTTTTATTTGTACCATTACCATATTTTTTTTTCTTACTTTCGACACAAAATGTGACTAAATTTGGCTCTTACGAAATTTTTTAATCTCTCATAGTTTTCGCGTAATGGCTTGTTAAAGTCGTTTACACTAAAACCAGCTGATACACCAAACTAAAAAAAAAAAAAAATCACAGTGGCTAAAGACATTGCAGGCTACAATGTCATGCTCATAAAAATAAAGAATAACAATTATTTGTATTTTAAAAAAAAATACTGAAACTGAAAATAAAAATTTTAAAAATTCAATATTTTTTTAAAATACAGTTTAAATTGTTTACAAATCCCGAATTAAATGCTTTAATATTAGTACACCGCAAAACATAACTATAGCTGGTATCCCTGTACTGAATTAGCACGATGCTACCCCTACACTGGCAAACAGCAATTACATAACTGTACAGTGGAATATCTAAATATCGTAGACTTGTGCCAAAACTATCTTTCGGAATAAGCGTGAAAAAAAAAAAAACAGTATTTTAAGAGCCTTTAGACATACGAAAGTTGCGATCTGCGGACGCTCATGAAAATTATTGGGGAAATGATTGGACCTTAAAACATTTTTAAATACGTTGGCACTGACACATATAATATCTTTAAGATAGAAAGCCAATTTTGTCTACAAACTAAAGAAGTATTTTGGACGTACGCCATTGCAGCAAATGGTATGTCACAGAAAATCAGACTATACACAAACCAAACAGACAAGTAAGTTGTTTACTTGTCTGTTATGTGTATACTCTGGTTTTCTGTGAGAGACAATTTCTTGCAATGGCATATGTCCAAAGTACTTTTTTAGTTTGTAACTTGCCTCCACTGCAAGGGCCGTTCAAAGATAGATTTGTCTAGTTTGGTTCTTAGCTCAGTTGGGTTTTCCACTCTTAATTTTGTCTCGTACCTGTTACAATTCAGCGACAGGCAATCTTATAATAACTAAACCTAAGGTAGTTGTACCTCTACATGCCAGGGCAATAATGTCTTGTGTCGGAAAGTTGGACTGACAGTTGTAGTTAATGGGTTACATAGAGTAAGAAAGCAATGTACGTACAGTCACGGACTGAATCGTGTCTTCCGCCTAACGAACGCAAGAGAAACTGCTGTTCTAGAAACCACACGTGGCAAGCCATAACACAGAGATACTCACGCGAGAACTTTAGTAAACTAGGTGCACTGGTGTTAGTATAGATGGTTCGAATATAAAGTGAGCATTATTGAAACCCTGGTTAGGTACTTCCTTTCAGATAACTGACAGTTTCCTGCCACATTTAAATATAAACTATGCAACCTAAGTAACAATCAAAGTGTATAGGTAGAGCCCGGTAATTTTCGCAAAAAGAATTTTGCAGCACTTTGTTTCAGTGCCTTACGTGCGCACCTGCATCTCTGCTTCGTGGTCAGTGATTGGCTGCCGTAACACCCAGCGTGTGGAGGTTAAGCCCGCAAATCACAGACGTGATGTGTGACAGTTATCCGTGTACTGATTGGCACAGTCAAATGAATAAGGACTCTGCACAAAAACACTCTGTCAATAGCCATGAAGTTGAACTGCAGGTGTGCACGTAAGACACTGAAACAAAGTGGGGCAAAAATCTTTTCGCGAAAACTACCGGACCCTATGTATAGGTTGTACTGTACGCAAAAAATTAACTCTAAGGTGACAATAAATACAATTTTTTAATATATCATTCTTAGAGATGATGGTTTATCGCGGGGAAAGTTGACTGTTTGATGGATTTCAATACGCGTCCAGCTTACCAGAAGATTACTGGCTTTAGCTTGTACGTGGAGCTGTTGCACTATTTGACTGAGCCAATAAGAATCCCGATATTGTAATATTTGATGTCTGCAGACAGCTACGTTGTGTCAGTGTTTTCAAGGCTATCTTGGCACAAAACATTTTCGCGATATACCATCATCTCTAATCATTCTAGATGGTCTCCGAAAGTGCACATATCATCGCGAACAACCTATAATCGTCTATTTAGCGAATAAGGAAGGTGTATTAATATGATTGTTCATACGAATTACCGTACAACTTCGTGTTTTTAGTTTCCACAGTCACGTAATACCTTTAATATGTCTACAATATTGTAAATAACATTGATAGGGCGCACGTGGGAGTGGTGGCAGACGATGTCGTTCGTCGGCGGGTTTTTTCCGGGATCTTTCGTTTCCCCCGCCCTTTCATTCCGGCGCTGCTCCGTGCACACCAGCGTTAAAGACAGCGCTGACCAAAATCTTTCACTCACTCACAATGATAGGGGAGAAAAAATAAAAAAATAATAATTATTTTATATAGTCGTTTCTTCCCTCTTAAAAGTAAAGGAAGCATTGATACTTGTTTTTTTACCGTTTTACCCTTGTTTTACATGTAAAACGATTAATGCACCTTAAATCATTACATTTTTTATATATTTAAAATCATATTGCTGATACAAGTGGTTAATAGACTACCTATACTTAAGTTGATAGAAAATGTATTGGATTTTTTGTTAATGTGTAATGAAATTTCACGATTTTATGGTAGACGTAATTCCTCTCTTTCCAATACTTTGTTTAGTGGCGTACGAGGACAGATATGTTCCAAGAATTTTTGACTTGGTATTTTTAAAATATACACGTAGACTAGAAGGTATATTATATATAAAGGTTATATATTATGCGTTTGTGTGTGAGGTATAAAATCGATGGAGCGCTGAGGATGCCGCTGCCCGGCGTATGTAAAGACGTGTCACTTGTACGCACCAGCCACTCAGCTGGAGCGCAGAGTTTTACTATTTTTCATTTTCCTATGGGATTTCAAGCGGTAGCCACATGCTTTCATTTGTCAGAGGTATGGTTCATTAAAGTCCAATGTATCTTTCTATCTTGTGTTTTTCGAATTCGGTTGAAGTTTTTCTGGGTACAGTAGTCTGAAAGTGCCGTCTTTGGCCATATTTAGAGGCTCAAATATCGCGCTCTGATAAATGTGTAGGGACGTAGTTTGAAGTGTGTGTCCTTTTATAGGTATACAAACATATAATGAGCGTTAGTAGCGGAGTAAAAAATATTGTTGCGTGCCATGTTCCTGGAGGCCAGTGGTCGGCGGCTGTTTCGTAACACCTTGAGGGCTGGCCGATGACTCAAAGCCCGGGTGGCTCATAGTGGGAAAACCGCCAAACCTACGTCATAGATACCTGTCCCAACTGCGTCTTAACCCTTCGAGGGCGGCCGACGTGACAGCCAGCACATCCGAAACATGATGAAATATCTATTTTTAGACCCCTGTAATGCGGGGAATAACCGACTGTCTGGGCTAGTATAAAAGCACAGAATCGGCACATTTGAGGAGAGTTCGCTATTGGAAGTGCTAGAGGA
>PNEQ01010495.1:18875-32921 GCA_003012365.1 Medauroidea extradentata | reverse complement strand
AGGCTGAGGAGCAGAGTAACGTGACCCTTCCCTTCCGAAGCTATCTCGCGACTGAGCCTTGCCTGGAGCGACCGTCAGCTTATATACAAGTTAGTGGCTTAGGAAGGAGTCACTCAGAAGCCTCCTCTACCATATTATAACGTCAGATTATCGAATTTAAACTGTGACTGTTTTTCACTGGTAGACCGGCACCTTAACAGTCAGCTATTATAAAATACAAATCGAAGGTATGTAAAAGTACATTATACAATTAACAATGTCAATTATTTCGTATAAAATGTATACCCCAATAAAGTAACTTATCACTACGTCCTATATACGTCGATTAAAAAATTAATGAGTAGTTCCACTGAAATGCTTGCGATAAACACAAAGTATTAATAAAATTATAAAATTGAACATTTTTGTAACGAAAATATATTATGTGTGTATATCTGCGTGTGTGCGTGTGATTTTTTATAGTTAGCAAACGTTTCGTGATATAGAGTTGATGTTTGCACCAAAACTATGATTACGTAAATCGAAACGAAACATCAGAATATTTTAGTATTTGACTCATAAGAGTGCAAAAGAGGGTAGAAGTAGAATATTTATTAATAGTTTGTACAGATCGAACACAGTGAACAAACGTTGTGAATTTCACTTCAATCGTATATTTTTATTTTATTTATTTATGAACAAAGAGCCTGTGAACCAAGGCTTGGTCTTGGGGCAGTACCTTTTAACATGGCGGTAGGAAATACATGTATAAATGTGTGACAGCACATGAGGCAACTCCTAATTAACTATAGTTAACTACACTTAGAAAACTATGGCAACAACATTATTGATCACATCAAGGTTAAGTAGAACAAGGCACATAAACATTGCAGGTCGTATTAGAATTGGACAGAACAAGTTATAGATATAGAATTGCAATGCATCGCCTGGGAGCTAAAGTACATCTAATAGGTTACATACTATATGAATGTAACTTTATCATTAAAACACGATATTTAGAGTACTTAATTGCATCATGAAACAAACTTTTTAGATTACATTTAATGGATTTGGCGTGACTGAAATGAACATTATTTAAACTTCTTGTGGTGTACTTGTGTAGTTCGTTATTTAATGTAAAGTTTAAATAGCTAGAGACCCAGTGTTTTTTTAATGTTATGAATACAGAGCACAGAAGACAATACAATGCATGGTTTTAAGGCTAGTATACCAGCCCTTTAAAAGCATTCGACTCTGCGGACCATGTCACTATATTATCTAAATTTAAAATATTAGCACAAATTAACTAAAAATGCAGATAAAACTAAATACACAATCTTCCATAAACCAGCTTATATACCCAACCATGCTTTCACAATCTTAATAGAAAACAACTCCGTTCAACGCGTAAAAACATCAAATTCCTTGGTTTTCTCATAGACGAGACCTTGTCAAGGCTTGACCATATAAAATTAATTACGAATAGGATTTCCCTTGTCATACGGATACTTCATAGGCTACAGCCCAAATATGTAGTCTACCTAATATTTTCTCCTAATACATTCACACTACTCCTACGTGTTGAATATATAGAGATGTGCTACTTAATAACATATACACGTCCTATAAAACATTAGCAATAAGAGGAATTGCCTTAAAAGTGGTTCGTAGTTACCTAAGTAAGATGCTATAATACGTAAACGTGATTAATTCCACCTGTGGATATTTCTAATAAACCAATTAGTGAGAATAGCTCAATCATGTTGGATTTGGTTCATAAGCTCATATTCAGTCTTAGCAAAGTAAAATATGCTCGTTTCATCAGTAAATAGAGTGATTTTTCCTCTTATTTTTACTGCCCAATATCATTTATGTAGGTGAGAAAGAGAGTACCTAGTTCTCAGTACAGATCCATGTGGTACACCATGTTTGATTGGGAGCATTGACCCACGTATGAAATTAATCACGTTTACGTATTGTGAACTGCGAACCCACTTTAAGAGGGCGTGGTACATTATTCAACGCTGAAAGCATTCATCTGTAAGCGTAGGTTTCTTGAAGCCTATATGCGAAAGTTAAACAATAGCAATCCTAGACAACAGTTTTTGCTAACGTTTTAAACAAAATTGTTTCCAGTGTTACGAACTTCTGGGTGAGGCACAATTTCTGACGCCGGAACCTCGTGCATTTAACTGCGGCGCAAGAGATGACGGGGAACGAGTAATTTCGGATAAATATTTACCCATAAAGGTGGCAAATACCATTATCTTAGATTGTCATTGAGTATTTTATCCATATTGGCTTCGAAAAAAGGGTAGGAATCAATTTATGTTTTCAGCGTTTATTTATCTACCACGCTCTAAGACAATTCCTCTTATTGCTAATGTTTCTAATTTAGATGGTAGAATGATGGTTCACGGGGTCGAATGCTTTCCTAAGATTAATAAACAGACCTGCTGCGATTAGATTACTATAGGTGGTTCGGGATAAGCTGAGTACTCAAAGAAGCCCTGCTAAAGTTATATTTTCAGCTAATTCTAATCTTTCCGCGCGTAACGGCTAACGACGAGACACGTCTAACCTCTCTGGGCGGGTAAGATAAATTGTACAGTCAGTATTAATCGACGCAGTTCATTTTAAAAAACTAATTATTTATATAAAATACAATTATGTCAATTTCGGTTCAGTTTGTTTCTGTATTGTTCTATTTAAATAGGAAAACACGTGGAACTGTATTGCGTAATTTCAATGCCAACCATACAAGTATAGTAAGATAACAATGGTTAATGATAAATTCAATGCAATAACGGTTAGTTGCAAGGGGACTATGCTGTCAACTACTGCTGCAGTTGCATTTGGTTTATCCCCAAATCCATACTGAGATCTGTACCAGAAGTTTAAACTGTTTAAATACTTTACTAAGCTTTACTTTACAGTTTTTTTTTTTCAATATTTTTGTGATTACTTGGAGAATACTGATGGGTCTATAGTTATTGTCGGATCCCCTGATTTCAAAATGCTAGCTATTTTGCATTACCTAGGTACTACTTCAGAAGTCATTGAGAGATTTATGATCAGACAGATGATATTTCAGAATATAGTCCATGTATACATTTTTGAATGTAATTGTTTTTAATTAGACCAGGTTTATAGCAATGTGCTGTTAAAGAAGAAATACAATCAACAACTTCACTCTCATTTTAAGTTAAAAGGAAAATTAGATGGCATTATTTTATGCAATATGTGTGATACCATCTTTTACACAAAGACTCACAGTCTCTCTCTCTCTCCTTTTTTTTCCTCGAACAACACATGTACTGTACATCGAAATTCGGTCCTTCAGGGGGTAAATAGACGCGAAATGTGTTTTCGATTATTTGTTCATATCTATCGAACAGTTTTAGATATCGAAATGCTCTTTACTTCATAATGATGTCTATAGACATAGTCAAAATGCTATTCAGGATATTTCCAAATATAATACCATGAGGAAAAAATATTAAAAGGTGTTTTCGATTACTCATCTGTACGTATATATCGGATACGTTGAATTTTCAGATATTGTCGTAATTCATGGAGTGATACTAAAATACATTAAAAGTACTGTCTTGTTGATTTATTGAAATTCAATGACTTAAGGGAGTGATAAGGGATGAAACTTGTTTTCAGTGAATCTTCTATTTATTGTGAATACAACGGCTATCGCCGAGGTTCTCACTGTAATGTGACCTCTATAAAATAGTTTAAAAAATATTATTCAAGTTTTTTTTCCTCCTGTATGAGAGCGAAAAGACATGGAATGTGTTTTAAATAAATCCTCGATATCTATCGAACCCATCGAGATATATAGTTGGTTCTCCTACAGGATCATGATTACATAAACACTAGTAAAAAAATTTAGAATGTTTCTATAGGGTGAAATGAGTTTTAAATAAATTGTCGATGTAGGTTTAATCAAACAGGATATCGTCGAGATTTTCACTTTAACTTTGTATCTTATACAAATGGCCAAAACGTTATTTTAGGATTTTATTGAGAGGGGGGATGCTACCCCTAAAGAGTAAATATTTTATTTTCGATTAGCTCATGATATTTACGTAACGAATTGAGGTATCGAGGTGTTGTTTGCCTAGGAGGATGTGTACGTAAATGCCTAAAACAATTATATAATCTTTTTACTTGACAAAATAAATCAGTTACCACGGCGAAAGCTTAGCAAATCATATTCAGGACAGACGACCCGAAAAGTAAGTACGACTATCAGTAAGGCTTACTGGATACGATGACTACATAAAATAACGATACCACATGACAGCGGTAAAAAAATATGCAATTAAATTTTGTCCACCCTTATTGTTTGTATGTAGGCGGCCAACGGTTTTACACTGATTTTTCCAAATGTGTTAGACTTCGATTACACTGAATTTAACGCTGATCTCGATGTGTTGCGAAAGTATGAATTATAACACGAATTTCAAGGCCGGTTTCTTTCCGTATGAATTGTGCAAGGCTAAAAGTTGTACTACATGCTTGTCACCCATTATTCCAAGCATCTCGGGGTAGGTTTCCGAACATCTTTTGTAACGCAGAGTTCTTGGACGTAGACCCAACTAACGTCGTGATAAATATGCCAGTTTTTGAGATTCTCAAAACGTATCATGAAACAAAATGTTTTCGCACGTATGTAAAGTGTCTAGCTGACATGTACCAGGGGTTCCGGGTAAAATATCTAACAGCAAGTGTTTACGCGGAAGTACGTTAAATAATATAAATTCTGTTTGAATAATGCAACGCATTATACAAATACCTCAAAGGCCTACGATATCACAATAAATATATGTAGGCCTATTTAAATCCGCACGTGAAATTCCACAATATCAACATTTATATTTACGTTTCAGTTTAACTTTTGAATGCATGTTTCCAGTAGAGCGTATCGCAAGTACATGTCGCGGGTTCCAATGTTTTTTTATTTATATTGTCAGATTAGTTAGGAAAATTTATTTTCCCCATTAACGGATATATTACATTAAACGTCGTAGAATTTCCTTTTGCCTGAGTCAGTTAAAAGTTTATTACATACAAGCGTAATCTGACTACTGTTGCATGTACAGAAATTACAGCATGCAGTCTCAGAGATAAATAAGTCTGTTATTGTGATGTCATATTGCAGTCTACACAATGCACGTCCAGTGACTGGCGTTTCGGCGGAATTTCGGTCTTGTATGTCACAGGAACACATTTTTTTGTACATACATTGCCTTTGTTCGCTTGAAAGAGTAGTTTTGTGTTGACAGTGACAGAATATTTGTATTGTTACAAAAATTCGCCGAACGACTGACAATCGTCATTTCTACGAATCCCATCGATTCCTAGATTCCGTGGAAGATTACTGGTTATACGTGACTTGAAAAGCAATGCATTTGTTGTGTATTTTAAATTTTCTAAGGATATTATAACTAATGCGCGTCGACACTCATTGATAATATTTAAAACGTAAGGTCCACATTGATTAATTAAACAACTCTGACATATCATGCAATGAAATTTAAGACGATTTTTTAAAACATACGAAGATTTTTTTACCTACACCATATAAATGTTTAAGCTAGTTGTATAGTCATCCGTTGTAAAATAGTGTAACTTTCTTTGCCCTTTGATACACAGCAGATTTAATATACCTTTGTTTTATTTTTTAACTTTTAAACGTATAGAGGCGCTCTTATATAATCGTTCTAAGGACAAAATATGCCAACCCGCCTTCTACGCAATCCTGAAGACCAAAGTACAAAATTGGCTGAACATTGATGAAATTAAATTGTTCACAAGTTTATTTTGTAACTGAACAATGTCCTACAATATCAAATTTTACGCCGAAATTCTCAAAAATTTTAATAAAAAATATTAGTGCACAATTTGTGTTTAAGTGTGGCCATGGTGCCAATGATATATACACATAAACCCATTCATTCTTACTGTAAAGTCCCATTACTAGTAACTTTCAAAGATCTTATTCCCAGTACTTTATCTACAAAAATAACTCGCACTTTTTAAACTATACCTCTCAAGATGTCTACAAAAAAAAAACGGCTGTTTCAGAATGCTGTAACTGTAAAGAAAACCTCCCGGATTAATAAGACACAACACCAAAACCTGTAATGGCTATTACTTTATTCTGTCCGCAAATTAAGTCCCATAAAAAAATTGACGATTAGGAAAACCACTGCTCGCCAGTTTAGCGCGCCGAGTTTAGAGGCGATGCGGAATCGTTGAGTGCTGTAGTTTCGCCCGTATCGCTCCGTGTTTCAGTGCCTCAAAAACAGAAAACTACATCCGGAATATAGTCCTATTGAACCGTGTTATAGGTGGTTCGAGATAAAGTGACCACTTTTAATATCCTGTAGTTAATTTTTTCCTTTTCAGTTACTTTATAGTTTCCTGCGACTATTTTAATATAAACGAAGTAACTGTGCTTAAAATGTTATATCTAAGATTACAATAAATAATGTTTTTTTTTTTTTTAGCACTTTACCGCTAATCACCTATACATAAGTTACAGAATGTATTTTCACTAACGTAGTCATATCTACAGATAAAAGTATTCTTTCAGTGAATGAAGTACAATGCAGATGAGATCATCAAATTAAACCAGGAAGAAGGATTGTTCTTTCCAAAGTCAATGGCCTTGCTAAAAAAATCTTTGTTTACAAAATACGTAAGTACAAAT
This sequence comes from Medauroidea extradentata, assembly GCA_003012365.1. Taxonomy (NCBI): domain Eukaryota; kingdom Metazoa; phylum Arthropoda; class Insecta; order Phasmatodea; family Phasmatidae; genus Medauroidea; species Medauroidea extradentata. The sequence goes on along the minus strand of PNEQ01010495.1, from coordinate 26,215 downwards.
TTTATTTTACAGTGATATAACAGTTAATGCCAATTTATTAACTATTTGCTATGCGTAAAAAATAAACTCAATGTTTAGATTATTGCATATTTTTTATCTTTTTGTGCACAATTTTGCACAAAGATGGACAGCTCAATTTTACGCTATACTACAGAGTGAACAAATTGTATAAATTATAAAACACGTATGTAAAAGTAGAAAATAGAAGGGCAAGTTCTTCTTGTCAGAGGAAACAGAGCTCTCACACGAATTATTTTACAGAGATGAGAGAAGAGTATAGATGGAGCATTAGCAGGCTGTACTGAGGCCAAGCTGACTTTGTACACGTACAAAATATCGCCAAGTTGTTTCTACGAGCAAACACGTGTTCGTGTAGGTGGATAAGTTAGGCTGGCCCACATCAAAGGAAAAAAATTACACTTTTCCAAAAAATGTTTCTGCAAATCAGTATCAAAAATATTTTAGTAATTGTACAAAAAATTTTGGTTAATTTGCAATAAATTCTAGGTGATATACAAATATGCCGTACATTTACAAAAATGTGTGTATACTTACAAATAATAACAGTATATTTTCAGAATAATTCTTGTATATTTTACAATTGCTTGAAATTACAAAAAAATTTTTGCAACTACTTTCCAAGGTACTTTATTTTTGTAAACGTAGCGAATATTTTGAAAATGTGACAGGCCGTCGAAGGTTACTTTGTTTCACATTAAGAGTGCGTTGTAGAAAATAAATGCTGAAAACATCAATTGATTTCTACGCCTTATTCGAAGCCAATATGGATAAAATGCTCAATGAAAATACTAGATAATGGTGTTTGCCAACTTTATGAGTAAATATTTATTCAGAATTACTAATTCGTTACGCGTGATCTCTTGCGCCGCAGTTAAAGGCACGAGGTTCCGGCGTCAGAGATTATACCTCAAAAGTTCGTAACACTGGAAACAGTTTTGTTTAAAACGTTGGATAAAACTATTGTTTAGGATTGCTATCGTCTAATTTTTGTAAATTGCCTTCAAGAAACCTTCAGTTATAGATTAATGCTTTTATAGTTGAATTATGTACCACGCCCTCACTCTTCTCATAAAAATATATCACACTTGTCCCCACAAGAATTTGGAAAATTTACGACGTTCCTCGTAAATACCACACAGGTAACACGGGGTTTATCTATCTCGGCAATAAAAAAAAAGATTGTTCGTTTCCTGGCTCAGTGAATTTATCGTGAACTGCTCTCGTAGGGCGTGCAATAAAGTACTGATTTTTATTATTTCAAGAAAATAAACGTCACATACTCTGGGTGCCTACTGCCGCGCGTCTTTGTTTTCAGTTTCACTATTCAGAAAATTATTCGCGACGAATGATATCATGGGGTGCCTACCGCCGCCCTGATATCCGAAACAAATAGCTGAAAATTGGATACCTTCGTTCTCCCTCGACGTCCGCGGCCAAATGCCTCGACCCACTTTCCCCGTCGCGGCTATTCCCTGTCTTGGCGGCAAACCACCCTCCCAGTCTAGTGGTCACGATGGGGTGCCTCCGGCCAATCAGTGTCTCGAGCATCCTACAAAGCTCCGCCCTCAGAGAACAGATTCCGTCTCAATTCACTTCGCCTTCTTTTAATTTTGAATTGATTTTTTAATCTACAATTACATATTTTAAATAAATCCCTAAAATTGCACGTTACATATTTAGACAACTTTAATGACCTGCTACATTCTTGTTGAAGTGACTTGACGCATAAATGTTCTGACATTAGTCTACAAGCGTTTTCTTGCAAATGTGCTATATTTTTTCCATAGACCAAATTTTTACTGTACTTAATATACGCGTTGTTATCAAAGACGTTATAAAACATGGAGGTAAGAATAGTCAGGAGATGGGTGGTGTGACGTAGTTGAAGCCGGATTTTTGGGTGTTCCATCATAGCGCTGAGGCGTTTTGAGGTTATATACACTTGTGTTGATGCGCCTCTAAAGAATTTAAAACTCCTTAGAGTAGTGCAAATTATTAATGTAAGGAACAACACTGATGAACTATAAAATTGCTTGGTCCGGAGGTTTAATTACGAACTATTTCTTATTGCGATTAGTCAAGGCTTGGTTTCAGTCGCCATATTGAATTTTATTATTTTTCGTTTTTTTTGGAATTCTGATAATGAAAAATGTTTAATCGGCGGCTATACCGCAAATTCTATTTACCTGGAGTTTCAATGCAAGCATATCAATAGAGCTAGTAATGTAAAGTTACGTCGCAATTTGTCGGGAACGTTATGAATATTAAAAAAATGCCACACAGATTGCGACGTAATTATATGTTAACAGCAACATCACAAGGTCTGTACTATAGCGAAATGTAAATAGAATTTGAGGTATAACCGCACATTTAACATTTTGTCTTCTTAGAATTCCAAAAAAGCGAAAAATAATAAAATTAAATATGGCGACTGAAACCGAGCCTTAAGCAACAGGCGGTTGCCATAATGGGACACCCAAAACGGCGACTTCACTTAGCTCCCATACGTTACAACAGGCAGGGCCACCCCCAGTTGTAAAATAACTAAATTGTTACGCTGCTCTTTTGTTTCACGACCAAACTAAACGCTGACTTAAGGGCTTCTACCCGAGTTTTTTTTTCAGACTGGTGCCAATAACTCCGATATTTTTTAACCAAAAGTTTTAAAAAAAAATCACACGATGCACAATACTGTGTACGCGTTTTTTAAAATAATGTACCATTCGCCAGCAAAAAAATAATTTCCTTCATTTTTGCTTATTTTCAAGACGAAAAACGTGGTACTTTGGGTAATGAAATCTAAAAACCGTTCAGTATAATTCTGAAAAAAAAAAAATCAGCTACAAATTATAACATATAAGTGTCAAAACTGTGCAGCGAAATTTCGATACGAGTATTAGGTAGCAATAAAAAAATATTTTCGAAATCACTGCAGAACTCCGTAACAAGGCCTTAAAGCAGGCGAAGATAGGATGTACTTTAGCAGGGGTGGGGGTAAATTTTTTTTTCAACAAAATACTATAGGACATTGCATGTTATGGGCTGCAATATGGCGCCGTTCAATTTGATCAGAGCTAGATAGTCAGCGTTAGTTTTGCACCTCTTGGTTGTTATGGTAATAAAAAAACATTTTTCACGTATCAATATGACGGGTGGTCGCCTTCCTCTTCCGTCACATGGTCTCACGCCCCTCGCCATGGAACATACGTCATGCTGCATATGTAAGTTTGTCTAATCTATTTTTATTTTATGGGCATTCCCTTGTTTTATAAAGCACGTCTAATAGGCCTTTTGCATGAAAAACGAAATTCAGTTAAACATAGTCTACGTTAATTTTAAATTTAACACACTGGATAATGATTTTGAATATAATTTTTTATCAATCAAAAGCAGAATAAAGTGTTGAAAACAGCAAACGATGTGGTCTCCTATGAAAACGACTTTTGATTGGTCCGCGTCACATGACAGTTATAGACTGTAAACAATGCTGTTTGCCGTGTTTTACCGTGTAATGAACGACTTTGTAATTAACGATGGCTGTAGCTGACGGATATGTGAAAGCTCAGTCAAACAATTAACCTAAAGGTGATATTTTAATGGTATGGGAATACTTTAAAAATAACTCCGTACTTTAATATTTTCTAAGTTAAAGGCGCCAAGGTTAAAAGGTATGTTTCAAAATAGACTTGTTCTGCTGAAGTGTAAATGGCTTGCAACGCATTTGAAGACTTTTATAAAGATTAACGTGAACATTTTTACTAAGGAAAAATAAACATTAATTTACAAAATCTTGTTATGACAGCATGGTAGTAATGAAGTCTGGTTAGACCTGTGTTGATATGTAACACAGTACGCTTTAAGCGAACATGTATTGTTTGCAGATAACTACTACCCACAGAAAAAATGTAATACTTAGAGTGATTCAAAATTGTTTAGTAAGCTCAACATTTTTATCAGTCTTGATAAATAATGTATAAGTTTCTCACGTAAGCCAACTTGCTTTCTTAGGTCTATACGATTTATTATAGAACCACTGAATTCTACCATAACCTGCACATGAATGGCCCAATCTATTTTATCACCATAAGGTATTTTGTATCTCGTTTTCTTTAGTCATTTATTTGCTTAGTTAACATTTTTAGTGAGCCCTTATCACATAATTTTTCTTTCAATGTAACCTAACAGAAAAAATTAACGAGCTAGAGTAATTATTTGAATGCTGTGTGTTTAATATTATGCCTACATATTCACTAGTACGTTAGCAGCCGAATGCTTACAGTTAGGATCAAGTAAATCTAAAAATTTGACTACTAACTTTTTTTGCATAACATAGGGTTACACATAAAAACACAGTATTTGTTTTGCAATAAATGCTGTCAATACCAACAGTATAGATCAACTTAAGCCAGACGCAAAACAACCATTCATTCGGCCTAGACTACACCATGGCTTGTTTCATATTACATTTGTGACTATAAAGTTTAGGGAAACTCATAATTTTCAGTATTTTTTGCAAAGTCTACCGTGTTAACAGTTTGACAACATTTGGTTCACAGTAGCTATAGTGAGTCACAGAAACATTGACGTCTCAGTGCATCTCCGTCGCTACTTTTCTTTTTTTTTAGGAAGGAAAAAATAGTTTGCCAACTGAATTCACACTTGTACTTGTACAATGAGATACATTTATTATTTGACATTTAGACGAAATGTTTAATTCTCCAATACCGTTAGCCTAAGCGTCGTCCCACATTGTCCTATGTTGTCACTGAGCTCGGATGGCTTGTGACGTTAGACGGCGGCCATGTTGTGACATAGTGTTTGCGCCGGAGTTTGAAAAGCGTAATTATCAAATGGCTATAATTATGTGAAATCGGTCGCCAAATTAAAAACGAAAACTTCTGGACGACTAATTTATTTCATGCTGCTTCTATGTAATTACTTACCGAAAATTACTTGAGGGGCCCATTCTACTATCGCCAACCGTCCATTTGGGAATTCTGTCCCCGGGAGGATGCAAGTGTGGCCAAGCTTTTGAGCCGTCACTCTCGCAGAAAACAACGATTAATTATTAAAAGATGCTATTTAAATTTAAACTTGTTTCAAGAGCCACTGAAATATACGACGAACGTTCTGAAATTATTTGTTATTTTAGAAGTAGTCTTGCACAAAACAGATAATGTGCGTGCTAAATAACTTTCCACCACGGTTCTCTATTTATGCTATTTTAGTAAGTTTTATATTCTTAAATCCTGAAAGGAAGCAGACATCGCAATCAGTTTCATAGAAATGTTGGGGATTGTTTGCTATGTAGCCTAATTTTCTGAAAATAAAAGTATTATTTATAATTTTGGATAATTATTGTCTTGCAAAAAATTAATTAAGTCGATAATTAGCTAAAATTATATAAACTTATTAGGCTGCAGAGTACAAACAATTTGCAACATTTCTATATAACGGTTCTGAAATATCGGCTCCCTTTCAGGATTTAAAAATAATAATAAAACAGCAAAGACAGCATAAATAGGAATCCGTGGTCTTAACGCTGCAACACTGTAGAAAACTGAAAATACAAAATGAGATAAAATAAATTTGAACAGTTTGGAAACCGGCCTCAGTTCAGTCGGGTGCGTTTATCGATCCGGATTCTCCAATCCAGTACAGCTTTCAAGGTGGACTGGGTTATTTCGTTCCAATCCTGTTTTCGTACGATTATGTTTAATGAATACTTCAGTCTCCTGTTTGGTTGGAGCTGTGTCCGTAATGATCTTTCGCTCTGGAAGGTTACATTTTATTTGAGTACAGTGTTCTATTTTCAATCAAAAATTCGTGGTATCATCATGAGAAAAATTCAGTTTTGCTGCCTGTTTGAATAAAAATAACATAAAAAAATTCGTCATTCAATTTGCATACCTATAAAGTGGACATTCTGGAAACATTAAAAAAAAATCTTACACGAATGAAGGGAAAATTTGTTTATGTTAGAATTTATTCCGGTTCGATAACAAAATATTTCACTAAGTTTTTCAAAGGTTAAATGCTGGCTTGCTTTAAATGTAATGTACAAATAAGCGGGAAGTCTTTATTGTGACATGTAATAAACTGAACCAGTATTTTATTTTATACTGTACTTCAGTTCCTTATTTGTCGTATAGTACAGTAAAGATATAAGTAGGGCCACGGAACTTTTCGCGTAAATAATTTTGTCCCAGTTTGTTTGATTGCCTTACGTTCACGTATGCAGTTCTGATTTATGGTCCGTGATAGAATGTTATAACTATCGTCTTATCACTTGTCTTGGAGTCACAGACATGTGCTGTTGCAGTAGCCTTATTGCAGTTGGTTCAGTCAAATGAGAGATGTCACTCACTGCCTATACCCATGATGAATCATAGCTGCAGATGTGCAAGTAAGGCACTGAAACAAAACGGGGTAAAATTCTTTTCGCGAAAACTTCGTGGCCTTAGGAATAGGTTATATTATTTTGAGATCTGTGAACGATTCCTGCAGTGGGCATTTCCTATAATACCTTGCAACCTATAAGACACATATCATCTGTGTAATGGCAGGTCGCAAGGCAAATAATCCAATAAAAAAAATGCGATCTTACACCACTAAAGGTTTGACTTGATATATTTGTCGTCCGAACGATTGTTTCTCATGCTGTACGAAGACTATAGGCCATTCGGAATAAAGTGAGCACTAAAGATTTAACCTCTGAAAAAAATCACTAGCCGTTACTGCATATGCATCACCACTAACAAGAGTTACTTTACTGCTTGTATGGTTGGTAGCGATTTATTGTACGTAGTTCCGTGTATTTTCCTATTTGAATACAACATTAGTGAAAGAACATATGACGAACTCGACCTGTCTGTATTTAATACACTTCGAAATATTTACTTATGATCTTATTGTCATTCATACATACATTATAATTAGACTTGATTGGCGCGAGAATTATGTGACGCTATCGTCGACCTCGACTCGCCGTGGCCGTTTTCGCTTGCTCCGTGCTTCAGACAGTTCAAAACTCCACCAACAGGTGGCATCAGAGTTAGGTTCTCGCCGCCAAGTTGCATATTTGGTTGCATAATATGCGTGCGTTTGCCCGTTTTGAGTATATATACACATTCAAAAGTATTGGAAATTACTTTGAGTATCATTGCCGAAATGATGTGAAACCATCGGTAATCTGTATATTATGTTTTACGTTTGCCAGCCTAAAAACAACATACTTTTTATTTCACATGTTAAGAAAATACGTTAATTATTGTTTCTGAAGTGCGTCGTCGTTGTTCGTGGCAGTAGAACTGAACGAA
>PNEQ01010495.1:0-18775 GCA_003012365.1 Medauroidea extradentata | reverse complement strand
TAATAGCGCGTGTTGTTTAGATTTGTCGATGGACAGAAACCAGACATTAACTCGCAGGTATTTATAACTAAGATTACTTTTTTTATATCTTACATTCAGCCCCCGTGCATTTAATGAGTAGATATTGTAGCTAAAATTTATCGGAGCAGTTTAATGTAGTTGTAAACATTGCAGGACCCTATGTAAATAAAGTCACGTGGCATTATTTGTGTTTACATCGGCGGAAAGATATAAACTGGCAGGAAATAGAAATTGATCAGGGCTTTTTTGAGTGTTCACTTTATTCCGAATCACCTATAGCCTCATTTTGTTATGTTTATAGACTCTTCTACATGTTGTTAACAGCAACAGCTGCATTGCTGGTAAGCTTCTAGTAGGTACTTGAAATGAGTGGCATGGGTTTCCTCGAGGTAGCTATCATAGTGTGTTGGATATAATAGTCACCATTATAATATCTGCGACTTGTTATCACCTGCGAAGATAATGTGAAAGTTAATGCTAACCTGTGTAAAGGAAAGGTTTCCCGCTCATTGGTGAGGGACTGGAAGTACCGAGATAAGCTGTTTGCTAGAGCATGCGACCTTTACACGCATGTAGAAAGTGTTGTGTTTTCACAACTGCTTACAAGAATTATTTGGTTTAATTTTTCGTTGATATGTTACTTCATTATGATAATTGAGGTGGTGGGGAGGTATGGCTAATGTTAGTTAAGGATAAAATGGAGGGTCGTGACGTGAGTAGTTTTTTTTTTATTGCTGGAATAATTTTTGACGCCATGGTTAGTACTGTGTATACACATGCTTAGTTGAGATATTGTGTTGGTAGGATGATTTTAATAAATTTGTAAACATCGCAATTTATTACAATATGTGACAGATTACGTGCCAGTGGTTATGACCTTTGGTACTTGTCTGTATGATTGATTCGTTCTCGGAATGGTTCAAATGGGTAATATTGGCTACCTTCCTGCAATAATTATTTTTACAGCTTGTATGATTGTATAGACTGAGTGTGTTTTCTGAATGTTTGAAATTAATATAATAGTATGATGGCTGATGTGATATGTGCTGTCCCTGACAGATTCGTACATAGTATTAGTAGGTACCCGTGAGGCTGGTGGCTGCCTCAGCCAGTTATGTATGGTTTGTGCATTGGGGTGACTACCTATCCATCTTGTAGTCTATTACGATTTTCAGTATATTGCCTGTTGAGCTGGCTGTGATATGTATGACGAGGAGAATCGTACTGCCCCGCCCTGTTTGAAATGTGTTCATTGATACATGCATATTTTTTTTACGTAGCCTCGACACATTTACTGTGGTATTAGAAGAGCTACACGGGGAAACTGCGAAGGGAATCGAACAGAGCCTGTAGGAACCAGTTATGACCCGTTCAGGTGGACCATAGAATTATCCAGTGCCTCTAGGAATCGGTTGATTATGCGTGTGAGATCATAGTGTATAATATTTTTCAACTGTGTGTACAACTTGACTTAGAGAATGAGGCGTCACAAGCAACTATGTGAATTATAATAATAAAATTGTTATGCTGATTTTTATTTATTCTTTTGATGATAAAGGTCCGCTCGCTCAAAGATCCTCATATGGGTCTCTGCAAATAATTCTACATTTAGTCGTTTTAAGCCTTGATGCTTTGTTACTGAAAATAATTCGGCGAGTGAAGCACAGATGACACGACTTTGCGCGACCTCACACAACTGCGCAAATTTGCTTTAGTTATTTGCTTCATCTTTTCTTCAAAGCTCGTGGTTACGCGTTACCCATTCTACCTGTCTCTTGATATACGAGTTTTTGGGATATCTACACAACATGTCGGTTAACTAAGCTCCAACAATGATACCGTATGACTGTGATCTGAAATAAGCAATATGGTATATTAGCAAGAATGTATATGTGAAGATGTAAAGGTATGCCTGGGGGCTGTTTGTGTCTATCCCCCTTCCATTTTTCTCCTTGTATATTGATGTTTGGATCCCTGGACATAGATAAATGTTTTCAACTACTCTTATAAATAGATCAGTAATGGAATCCGACAAATTATGAACAACAAACGCTCCTAGTTCCGCGCGTCAATTTGATAGAGCGTTGGAAACTTGCGCGGTCATTCATCAACGTGGCCTTCTGATGTGGACGCGTAGTACACTGTTATTTATTTTTATTGTCACATACTTTTACGTTCTCTACTACATTTTTTAAAGATGATTAGGCAGTCCAGCAAATGTCGGATAATATGGAAGTAATATACTATGTAAATATAAAAAAAAAGTTGTAGACTATTATATAGAGAATGAAACGTCAGTGTATCGATACGCCATCTGAAAAGCTTAGAGCGCAGAAAACTATGAAAATAAAAGACGCCGCGCTCCATGGGGCGGTTCACCATTATGTTTTAAATTTATTTATATATTTTTATATTTGAAGGGAGATGGTGTTTATTTTGCAGACTTTATTAGTTGCTGTTTCGCTATCATGAAAATATATTATCTTTCTTGGTTTTTGCACAATGTTACGGTTTTATGTATATAACCAAAACCAACAAACTTTACTTCACGAACTATTCCCACTGAAATCAATGTCATCGGCTATGTCAACACAAATAAAACACACGAGTTAACATTTTGATTTTTTAAAACTTTGCTGGATTAAAAAAATATATAAAAAATATCTGTAACTTTTTAAAATACAAAAAATTATTAACGTGTGTGTTCCATAAACGTTTGACCTAGCCCTTAACATTTTTTTAGAAGAATTATTTCATTAAGTTGAGTTTGTTAGTTTTGGTTTTATGCATAAAACAATAAATGGAAATGTTGACTATGAAATGCAATTATACAAAAACTATGAAAGCTAAGAAATTTTCAAGATAGCAAAACACAGTCACTGCATTTGCCAACAAAATAAACACTATCGCGTAAAAATGTAAAAATTAAAAAAAAAATAATCATTTGGGTGAACCGCTCCCTTAATGTATGAAATACAAATTCCCGTTTAGAACAACATGTATGCGTTCTAAGTGCATGTTCGTGTTCAGTCAAACATGTAGACGGTAGCGATAAACCTAGCATTTTGTGGAACCCGTGCATTCGTTTTCAGATACTCACAAAAATCTTTAGTATCTGTATCACATTTCATGAAGTATTTCAATCTATTTTCTCTAAAGTTTGCAGCAGTTTATGAAAACCCTTACTTATGATAATCTAAGCCAAGTAGTGTAGTAAATTCAAAGCTGTAACGGTTTAAGACCGTGAGTAATTTTTAATATATTGAAGATTTATTGTAGCTCTTAAGCATTTCTTCCTAGGCTTTAAATTGTATTGTTCTAAAATGTTTAATAGGTCTGTTCTAGTAAACAAATCTAAGAGTTCTAAGTCAGTAGAATATCTTGCTGTCTCCGATAATTACGAGGGGGTAAAGGAGCTTTTTTGGATTTAAAAGAGGGGAAACCCACAAATAAAAACGATATCTGTGGACCATCCTTCGAGAAAAAATATTGGTTTTCAAGGTGCAGAATGGTGCTATTTGAGAATTTTACGTACTTAAAAATGCTAAATATAGATTTAGTTTTTAATAGTGATATTTAGTTAGGGGGGCAAAATACATGTATCGTCCCCTTGAGCAAATAATGAGGAAGGAATCGCCTTCCCCTGTTAGCACGTACCTGAATGTTTCCCTCGACGTCAGTTGCAAGTGAATGAAACGAAAGCGGATAATAAAGCTATTCAATACAATAAGTAGTCCGTCAAACATTATTTTAGGCGCTTGTAGTGCGCGAGTGAGGCATGGTATTATTCTGTGTTATTTTTGTGCGGCTGTGGTGTTTGTGTGCTGTGGCCGTGTTATAACAAATGTAGCCTAGGTCTTACCAAGGAAGAGTTTTACAACTGGAATCTGAAAATTGAGAAAGAGCAGATAAGCTAGTTTGTCCTCTTACGTTCAAAATTCACTCGTAAATCAGACCGTGTGTTCGCCTCCGATATTCTGTCAAAGGGCTCCTTCATTACAACCTAGCGACCAATATTTCTTCCGGTCAGTAATAATTTCACATGGTCTAAGCCTGCAGTGCCCCTGCGGGTGAAATACCATCTTAATTTTAGCGGTACCGTGACAGTAAATTTGTGGCTACCTATTATTTTTGGATGCCATTGATTTTTCCACTGTGAACCTATATCCCATGAGCCATGCAATAAAACCTTTAAACACACACTGCCATATTTTAATTTTTTTTTTTTAATTACAGAAATACAGAAAAAATTTGCAAAAATTCAAATTTTTTTTTTTAAATATAAAAATAGTTCACGAGATATATTTTAATGTTTTATTACATAACCCACGGCATGTTTTTTCACTGTAAGTTATTTCACTTACATAAGTCAACTGGTTTTCACTATTTGCATGGCAGCGTAACATGCAAATTATAACTTTGACACACACTTATGAGATAACCATACCACCTAAAATTGTTTTGTAAAAGGAAATTAAACTTACAAGTATCGTCTACAAAACTAACACTATTTCATATAAATTTATAATTGTGATTTTATCGCACTTGAACACCCTTAAGAGGAAGTGTTAAACAATTTTATTGCATTTTAGTTTTTGAGCCATAACATGTATTAAAATTGTATTATCAAAATTTTATCTTCGACAAAGCATTGGATATATTCTTCGTAAACGGTTTGACACAAATAATAAGGTAATTTGTCATGCAGAATCATTGCAAGAGAATTATTGGTTAACTTTCAATAATCTTGCAATGACTCTGCAAGACAGATTAATGAAAGATTCCAATATTATTTACGTCAAGCAGTTTACCGAGAATATTACTATGCATTGTCGAAGAGAAAATTTTGACAATACAATTAGAATAAATTTTGTGTCTCACAAACGGAAATTTCAATAAAATTGTCTAACAATCCTCTTTAGAGGCGTTTACGTGGCAAAAATGCAAATTTTTTTTATATTTGTATGATAAAGTATTTGTTTTATAACATTACTTGTGAAAGCATTTTCCAATTCTAAAACTATTTTAGCTCTCATAGTGTTCCCAGACCGGCCTGTAAAAGTCAAAATTTGCATGTTATGGACACATAAAAATAACCAAAACCAATTAACTAAGTTAACTGAAATAAAATATTTTACACTGGAATTAGATATTATAGGTAATACGCTAAGGTGTTTAAGAACACACAAATTAAATTTCTTTGTACTCTTAAAAACTTGTAAAAATAACGACAATGTTCTTCATATTGACAATTTTTAGAAACACAAAGGGACTTAGTTGTATTTTAGCACATAGTCCATAATATTCTCATTTTTGTGTAAATAATTTCGTTAGAATATCTCAGATGGGTTTTATTATTTGTATATTCGTGTAACGTGCAAATATTGACTTTGACAGGACGCTATGGGAAGACTATGAAAGCTGAAAAATTTTCACAAGTGGAAAATGTAGTCACAAGTGAAGCCTACAAAACCAACATTATGACGTACAAATATAAAATTATAGGCTACATTTTTGTCACGTGAACAACCTTAAAGAAAGAAACCTTTATTCTCTCGTTCATTAGGTTTTCTTCTTGTTCTTATCTCAAGAAGAATAACTTACACGTTCAGTACCTGATACCAGTTGTCTGCTAGAATAGCAGCAAGCATCGTGTGTGAGAGCTTTGAATGAGAGTTTATGAGAATGTATCAGTTTCTGAACATACGCCATTGGTCATGTTTCGTTGACATTAAAGACTGTATTGTGTGAAGATTCGTCACACAATGCTTGTTTTCATTACCAACAAACCTTAAACTCTGGCGTACATATAAACCTATACTTTCTTTTTATGTGTCATGTGACAGGTTACTAGCTTTCACATAGACTCGCATAATAGAAGGCCGTAAGAGCTTACACAAGAATTTGTAATCAAACACGTACGTTTTTATGAAACCAGTACATAAACACCGGAAAAAAAAATCATGTATAACGTTTTTGCTAACTTTCACAAACATTTTTTCCAAAGTGATGTATTCTTCTTTGCTATTACTGACACCGACATTTCCTACATTTTATTCCAGGGTAACCACAAACAGTATTTGCTGCACCCAGTTAACATTCGCACAGTCTAGATACAAAAATGCTGTAACCATATGCACCGCAAAAACGTTTGGTGAGATCCACATTGACAAAATATTTTTTGTCCACCAGAAAACTTTTTTATGGGTTATTATACTGAGGAAAATAAATAATTTTGGCAAACGTATTTTGGCTTAAAAATAGACATAGCCGTCACCTAGAATTGTTATGTTTTAATTTATCTTTATCAGTTTCCAAAAACTTATATAGTTCAGCTAATGTTTTTGGTGGTAATGTATAGCTTTAGAATATTTAGGATTACAGTAGCGAAATAGCTAGGACGGCAGACTCACTCACACACGCCAGCAAAATTGCTTCGCTGGTCAGAAACATGGCGGAAACGTCTACTATCCTGCCAGCCGGCAGTCATGCCAATAGGGGACCTACTGTCGATATATTTACACAAACACACCAAAGTTCTATTTCCGAAACCTCACTTTGTAAACTGAGGTTTCAAGGTAGTGTTTATTACGTGAAATGTCAGTTAGGGAAACTTAAGTTTGAGTGTGTCGGAAACAACTACAGGTGTCAAAGTAAGTGAAGACTTATTCAGATTTGAACTGTAAAGTAAACAGTAAACAATATGGAAACGGATAGAATATTATAGAAATCACACTCATTTACCTATTCCAGTGGAGAATTTTAGCACATAGCGAACTTATTTGCATTTGTGAAATTTCAGTTGCTACTAATTTCTTAACACACAAACGCTACTAATTTCTTAACGCTCATTTTTCTATATTTATGCTGCAGCTACTGACATACTAATTTTTAACAGTTCACTTACTTTGCACTTCCATCATCACAATAAAATACCTTTCAACTAACTGCCATAGTACTTCATTTCTGGCCGAAATCGAGAGAAACCTCAGGCGTTTACACCGTAACCAAACTTAGCTTTCGTCAAGAAACTTGAATTACAATCTCAGGTTTCCCTCGGCAACGAAACGTCATTTTCGCATCGTTTACACTGCACTCAGATAGCAGTTTCCGATACCCAGTTTCTGAATCTGCAGTCTTGTGTTTCGGTGTAAATATACTGTGTAACGTGCAGGAGTCAAACATACACGGGACTAATTCCAACAACTTCGGAGAGCCAATAAGCGGCGAAGTTCGCCATATCAAACGAGCCGCCATGTTATTTATTTTCAGATTCAAATTTTTTTTAAAAAACAAATAATTTTTATTTTTTATTTTTATGAGCATAACATTGTAGCCTGCAATGCCTTTATCCACTGTGTTTTTTTTTTTTTTTTTTTTAGTTTGGTATATCAGTTGGTTTTAGTGTAGTTAAAATTGAAACATGCAAAATATGACTTTAACAAGCCATTACGCGAAAACTATGAGAGATAATAAATTTTCATAAGAGCCAAATTTAGTCACATTTTGTGTCTACAATAAGAAAAAAAGTATCTGGTACAAATAAAAATAAAAAAAAATGGTAATGAAAATTGCGGTGTTACGGCCTTGTTACAGATTTTTGCAGTGATTTCAAAAATATTTCTTTTATTGCTTATACCTAATACTCATATCAAGTTTCGCTGCACTGTTTTGACACTTATATGTTATAATTTGTAGCAGAATTTTTTTGTAGAATTATACTGAACGGTTTTTTAGATTTAATTATCCAAAGTACCGCGTTTTTCGACGTGAAAATAAGCAAAACCACAAAACAAAACACACACTTAACCCATCACAACCAATCAGTCAATATATGCTGCGCGACCAATCAGGAGACAGCTCGTCTCCCATTGACTGAGCAGGATAAGTGGGCTTACCCTATACAAACCCATGGTTTTTCCAGTCTCCTCATCAGTCGCACTCGTGTTCCTGAACCCTGTGTGTCTACCTGATGACGGGAACAGATTCCAGTTCCCGAAACGTCGTAACACTGTCTGTCTGGAAAACTACTGTGTCTTGTTTCGTCTCTTCGTTGTGTCGTTTGTCTTTTCTGTATATGTCTGTTATCTGTTGCGTTTTGTCTCGTCTATTTGTTGTGTCCATTTGTTATTTTTCTGTTCGTGTCTGATACTTGCTGTGTTTTTTGTTTCGTCTCATCGTTGTGTCGCATGTTACTTGGTTTTTATTTTATTTGTTATTATTTTCATTTATTATCTGTTTGTTCCTTGTTTCTATTTGACCCGATTCCATTTTGGAATTTCTTGTTGTGTATGTATCTTGCTGACTAAAGCATACTCTGCTTATTTTATGGTTTTCTTTTATTTGTTTAGTTTTCTTTGACAGTCGTTCAATTTGCAATGGAGTACGTCCAAGAAACTGAATCCAGTCAAAAATGAAGGAAATTAATTTTTTGCTGGCGAATGGTACATTATTTAAAAAAACGCGTCCACAGCATTGTTCATTGTGTGATTGTACATTGACTCAAATTTTTTCAAAGCTTTTGTTTAAAAAATATTTGAGTTATTGGCACCAGTCTGAAAAAAAACTCGGGAACAAGCCCTTGTGTGTACCGGTTTCGAATTTCCGCGTCTGACGCATGGGAACAGCGGAGCGATAAGGGCCGAATCACATTGCAGTTAACTTGGACCTCCTTACGTTACCTTTGCGTTAACTTTACGGAAAAATTTACCACGGATTTGTTCCATGTTTCACATTGAAGTTAAGGAGTTAAGTTTAGGTACAAGGCTACCAATTGTAGTCAAGTTTTCGACAAATTCACCAAGATTATTATATGTTATTGTGCTGCTCACATAAAATGTAAATATGTGTGGAATAACTATCTTCTAATTACAGTAACTAATTTTTAAGTGAGTCCGCCTTCTTAACGTGTCCACAGTATTATATTATTTGGTTACTATTTGGTCCTTGTTTGATATTTCATATGTTGGCAATAAAGTACACTATTCTGTCGGACGCGAATTAAGCGTGTTACAAATGCTACTAGACTACTGACGATCATTGCAATATTTACATTTAACGATGTTATTTGCGCCTCAAAATATTAACGTATACAAGTGGTAATGTAAATAAATAAAAATTAAAAATGATTCGCAAGTACTGTTTCCGTCGTGTGTTGAAAATATGTAATAAATAACCCTCCTAGTTGTAATATTACACCTTTCTTACCGACACGTTTTTTTTATTCTCACATTACACATTCTTTATTTAAGAGTGATTCTGTTGGGATTCTATTTATTTCATTAAATGGGAGGGCTGAACTTTTAGGTTAACGTCTTTCGTGAGACACTTGTTTGATATTTTAACAGCATTTGCTGCCTACACATATCACACCTACGGTACCTCAGTGAACAGTGAGATTGCAAACCATCTAGTTAAATTTATTGTAGAGTCCTTGAACGAATGTTTTAGCAACACATTAGCTATGAATTATTTATGAATATATGATAACGATTTACGACTCACTAAACAACCATAGCCACACATGTATTACGCAATGCACTCACAAATACCATGTCACACGAGTAACAAATCTTACGTGAAATTAAAAATATTATTTCCAAAAAATTACAATAAAGAACATTTTGCTTTCACCACACTTAAGAACACAACTATGACAAATATACTTCTTTTCATACACTCTAGTACATGCACGAGCGAGCAGCACACAATTAGAGGTTACGAGAAACATGTGTGTTTTGGCGCGATAAAATCTCGTAGGCAATAGCCAACAAAAGAACAACAACTCTTCTGATTGGTTGCTCTTAACATTACCTTTACGTTATGTTGAAGTTGACTCAACTTCGACATTTATAAGTTACCGTTGCGTCGCTGATAATTCAGTGTGAAAACACAGCAGCGTGGCCTATATCTCAACTCAGCTGTAAGGTAAAGGTAACGTAAGAAGCTCCATGTTAACTTCAATGTGAATCGGTCTTAAGAGCCAGTATCCCACGTTTGACGAATAACATGTCGCCTCTTATCACAGCACGCCAAACTGGCTTGCAAGGTTTTCCTTCTAGTCTTATTCCTTTGGGACTTTATAAGCGGTGATCCTAAAATTTTATTATTGAATAGTATGAAGCAAAGGCCAACACGTGTCTCGTTTTGCGCTTTACAAATTCAGGTAATACTTTCGGAGTTACAGCCGTCTAAATAAAGCCGCTTTTCAGTCATTTTGGGAGTCCCGAAAATCATATTTCTAACAAGCGTGTTGTGTTTTTTTTTTTTTTTTTTTTAATTATATAAGCGTAGTTTCAAGTTTGTGTTGTTTTCGTAGATAAACGTAATAGGAATACGCGTGACACGTTGCAATACTGACAATAAGCCAGGCGAGAACTTATGTTTAAGTAAACTAAACTTTTCCATTGTTTGTCTTATTTTAAGGGGCCTCTCTACGTCCCTTTCAATTGCGTTGCAGCGCGTTACGGCTATTTTTTTTACGAAACTAATTAATGTGCATTATATTTGTGTACCAACGAAAAGTACCCACACTTCAAACTATGTCGCTATGGTTTAAAAATTCAGAATGTTTATTAGAAACATAATTTTCGGGACCCTCAAAATGAACCAAAATTGGTTTTCCAGACGACCGTATGTGAAAAAATTATAACCTGATTCAAAAAACCCAACTATAGAAACAAGAGGAGTCCTCGACTGACGCATGGACGGCGTTGCAGCGTGTCACGCGTATTCTTTTCTACGCGAAACCACTTAAGTTATTCATATTATGTTTATCTACGAAAAGAACACACATTTGAAATTATGCTTCTATTATTTCAAAAATGCCGTACGTTTGTTAGAAATATGATATTCAGTCCTCTCAAAATGGCTAAAAACGGTTTTTTTATACTGTTGTAACGCCAAAGATATTTACCTGAATTCGTAAAGTGCTAAACGAGAGGCATGCGTTGGTCTTTACTTCATGCTATCCAAAAATAAAATACTGGGGCCACCGGTTAAAGTCCCATAGGAAAAAGACTACAAGGAAAACCTTGCACGCCAGTTTGGCGCACTGAATATAGGCGATATGCTTCTCGTCTAGCGTGCGACACTGGCTCTTATCGCTACACTGTTACCTCGCGTTAAAGGTGGAAATTCGACACCGCGAAGGACTCCTCTTACGGGCGCAGTCTACCGCGATTTTCATCACCATGTTTTTATTTTTCATTTGTACCAAATATTTTTTTTTCTTATTTTAGACACAAAATGTGACTAAATTTGGCTTTTATGGAATTTTTTTTCTCTTATAGTTTTCACGTAATAGCTAGAGTCAAAATTTCCATGTTTCCGTTTTAATGACTAGGCCTACACTAAAACCAACTGACATACCAAACTGGAAAAATTCGCAGTGGATAAAGACGTCGTGGGCTATACTGTCACGTACCTAAATATAAGCAATATATTTTTTTTTTTTTGTATTTAAATAAAAATGTTGAAACTTAAAATAAAATTTTGAAAAATTCAATTTTTTTAATACAGAAATATTTTATTTTGTGGTTAAATATAGCTGAACTGGTAGCCTACAACATCGTTATTCACTGCGAATTTTTTTAGTTTGGTAAGTGAGTTCGTTTCAGTGTCGTCCTTAAAACGGAAACATGTAAATTTTGGCTTTTACAAGCCATTACGCTAAAACTAAGCGAAATTTAAAATAATATATATATAAGAGAAAAATTTGGTCACATTTTGTGTCTAAAAAAAAAAAAAAAAAAAAAAAACCGGTACAAATATAAAAAATGAAAACATGGTGATGAAAATTGCGGTAGCGCCCTTAAACTAGAAGAAATCAGGGTGGTTACACTTTGGGGATATTACAATTTTTATTGAAATTTATTACTTTTGCTGTTTATGTTAAAAATACATGTATGTCATGTTAGATCATGCTTTTGATCAGTTGTGTACTTAAATATATAATAATATGAGCATTGTTATTATCGTTGCACAAAAATAAAATGTTTGATGTTAACTTTGTGCTGTGTGAGAATCTCCCTCCCCCATCTTTAATAAAATTAAATTTTGTAATCTGTTAGTTTAGATTAGTTGCATCAAACACTAAGATATCAAAGGCAAGTTAACAATTAGGGTTATCCTTCAATGAAAAAATTTCACAGGGATGCTTCTATTTGCCCATAAAACAGGTACATTTGGATAAGTAGAAGTGTTCATTTTAACAATGAGTTTAACTTTGGGTAATTAGATGTTTGAAAGGGTAAATAGATGTTGATATTTTGTAAACCATGTGAGATAGATAGGGACCCTGTTTTTTCGCGAAAAGAATTTTGCCCCAGTTTGTTTCAGTGCCTTACGTGCACATCTGCAATTCTGCTTCATGGTTATCGCCAGCGTGTATGTGTGAAGAGCCGTATCTCATTTAACTGAGCCAATTACAAAAACTTTCCTGCAACTCCACACGTCTGTGATTTGTCGGTAGAATATCAAGGCTCGTGACAGTTAAATATCCAATCGCTGACCACGAAGCAGAACTGCAGATGTGCACGTAAGGCACGGAAACAAAGTGAGGCAAAATTCTTTTCGCGAAAAACAAGGGTCCCTAGAGATAAACAGTTGAAATTTGCAGGGTAAATAGAAATAAGAATAAGAATGTTCTGTTTACCCACCCAGTGAAACTAAACGAAAAGATACGAACTTAACAATTTCACTTCCAATTACCCCGCATGGGGTATTTAGAAGAAAAAATTCCGTAACACACAAAGAAGTCTTTAAATATTTTTAATGCAGGATAGCACTAAGCAAAAAATATGTGTCTTAAAATTGATATTCTAAAGATTATATAAAATTATGTTTCACCAGCAATTCGGAAAAATAATATGAATATCAGTCATCAAACTTTTTTCAACAAGAATCACTTCTAATTACCCCGGTTTCCTATACGCTGCCTACAAATAAAATATTGTGTTCACTGCTTGAAGTCCCGTAGGAAGAAGGGTAATAGTAAAGCACTTCACGCCAGCTGAGTGGCTTGCACAAAGAGGCGATAATACATTACATACGCCGGCCAACAGCAACCTTACCGCTCCTGCCTCACACACACAAACGCGGCCTATCTAGGCATCCAATTTGATTGTAGTAAACCCATTTGGACGCGAGCTGTTGACGTACAGTTTTTCTGGCAAAAACTTGTATTTCCATTATATTTGTTTACAGTAGCGGCACGCGTGAAAGAACCAGCAAAGGACAAAAGGAAGTAACGCAAATCTACCAACTTGAACACACTGAATATTGTATCCTCGTTCGCTTACACGTCGTAAAATAGAAAGCAAATAGCTAGTGCTCTACAAGTCAAAATCAATACCGATACTTACTTTCCCTCGCCTTATTGGCTGCTGCTGGTAAAACGTATGACTTTCGCTAGTGCCTCGGACTGACAAAAACTCTTTTTAATTCTGTAAGTTTCGTTACCGGTAAGTTGTTGAACGATAATAATAAGTAAGTTCTAATTACGCCAAAATTGTATTCTCTTGTACCAAAGAAAACCGTGTACATAGGTTGGTTGACATTGAAACACTAAAGTTACGTCCATCAACTGTAACATACATTAGGCTTACAACCCAAATAAATGGTTCGAAGTTTAGGGTCCTTAGCTACTGCCCGATTCATACATAACAATAACATAGTCGATATATTATAGCTCATGCCTAATGTTCAATAATAGCATAATAGCATAGCGTCGTCCAACACTAACACAGTATTGATTTAGCCATCAGGCGGAAAGAATCAACGCAGTCAATTGTAATCAGAGCGTACGCCACGCTGCTCGTCGAATATCAGTTCCACTTCAGCGCGTTATCTTCTGAACTACAAGCACAGTACGTATACAATTTCTGTAATGTGAGCATGCGAAGTTATCGACTTCCTAAGTGACTCACCGTGCAAGGCAACTCCAACAGCAAGCACTGGTGTCGTAAAAGCAAAGACGTAACGTGACTACGAAACACAGGCCGAGGCAGCCGGACGCAACTCGTATACGGCCAAATGTAGCCACGTAGTATTTGCAAATGTGAACTATATATAGCAGTTCGTAGACAGCTTTTTAACAAAAGTTCAAAATGAGTTTGTAGCAAATGAAAATGATATAGAATATATTACAATTAATATATATTTATCAAAATAAAAAAGGTACCCATAATATTACATTTTTAGTGAGCCATTTGTGATACCAATAACTAGAGACATGCGAAATTCACGTTATTTTCTGACAACTGAGTAGACTCCAAGTGACTATATGCTCGTTCGACGTCTCCCGCTGGCCGATATTGACGTGACTTGACGCGGAGAATGCTTACGCGGTAGGGAGACCAATCTCTCTAAAGACGTAAGACACGTCAATGACTACACATAAAAGTTCGTGGCCAATTGAATCGCAGATTATACTCTGCTATGTATAGGTAAGTGAGTGAAGTTTAGTCTACTACCAAATGATAACGCGAATATTGCATGTCTCTACCAATACCGTTTGCATTTTATTCAAACGAAAGAACATATGCTGAAGGAAAGCATATCTTGGCAGCATAACAAACATGTACTGTACATAGCGGAGGAGGCAGTTGTTTCAGAAGAGAACTTGAATAGAGATTGCAGGCCTACGTGAATATGTTTCTCGTGAAAACACAAAGCCGGTACAGAATCACCTTTTTAAATGGCATCTGCTTGATGCGTCGCACTCTTCATCAGCATCACACCACCCAGCTCACCATATTTTCCCCCTAACCTACCCTAATCTACAGTGTTATGGTGGAGGTCCAGGGGAGGAGCGGATCCTACGGCTGTGTCCCAATTTAATGAGTACTCTCTAGAGAGAGCACTCTTTCGCATTACCACTCTTACTCTCTCTAATTGGGACGACGCTCTCTCGGGTTTGTAAACAAACGATGCAAAGGTAACAAGTGCGTTAATTTTATTAATGTAAGTTATAAACAAATAAAATATATTTTTAGGCAATTCAAATAACAATTTTAAACTTACCAAAATCTTATTTCAAGCAGCGAATAACTGGTTATAAGCGATGCCGTAATTTTGTATATTGTTTATTTAAACTTATATTAGGGCAGAAAATGTTTACACAGCTTCTCGCCATAATGAACTGTTCATTGTAAATATTTATTCATGTATAAATATTGAAATATTTTCAGTATGTGACACACATTTCTTCAATTACATCAAACAGTAATTGTAATCAAGATGGCGTGCGCCAAAGAGATCGAGAGAGTGCAGCGAGTGAACAGTTTCGTTCTCTTGCTCTTTCGCACTCTCGCCAACAAATTGAAACGACCAGAGAGCACTCTCTCTTACGTCAATATGACGTGTTCGCGAGAGAGAGTGCGAGAGAGCACTCTCTGAGTGAATTGAGACACGTCCTAAGTGCATCCCAGGGCTGAGCCCTATACGCATACAAGGGAGAAGTTTCATGCAGAGGAAGCATGCATCGCGGCAGAGAGAGATTGAACAGTCATGGCCGATATTGGGGCCATGACTACCTCCCTAAGTGTACCTATAGCTAAACCATAATCTAATAAGAGAGAGGGAAAAACCGGCATAGTACCGTAAAAACCCTCTCGACAGAATAGGAGTGTAACCACTCAGCAGTTACATGCATTAAAAATAAAAATGGCACTGGAGAAATCAGGAAGGTCCAGGTTATTAGTACAGTTGTGACGATAGAATTGGGTGGAAACTGTATTTGATTTCTTTATTTCATTTTCCTTTTCTTTGATTTTTAGGGAGGGCGATGGTTTTTACCAGGACACTGTGGGTTAACACAATGCCCTGGTGGAGGGCAAGGTTATAAAGGCGCCCAGGGGCGTCATTTCAGGTTTTTCTGGGGGGGGGGGGGGAGCAAGATTTTATTTTCGGCGACAGTGTCTTTTTTATTAACTAAACACGTATAAATTAGAAAGTTTAACAATAAAACTTCGAATTGATGTGCTTAAGTTAGCATTTTAAATAACAAAATACGAAAAATTATTTTTATTCACTAAAATCCTAAATCCAGAGGAGGGAGCATTTGCCCCCCTTCCCCCCTTAAATGACGCCCCTGAAGGTGCCTCGCCCTACCGTATCCCCAGTATATACTCACCATAAGTTTCACCCTCACTTGATAATTTGCCCAAAAGGACACTCGATTGTCGGAACGGGTGAGTATGTGTGCATATTTTAATTATTGGTATGTACACCTGATACTGTATCTCAACTGTATGGCTTTCAACCCTCTGATCTTTTGGACGTGGCTAAGAGACACTCCTAACCACCATAAAAAATGGCATCGAAACAAAAAAAAATTGATAACGTAGTGTGTCATCTAAGCACTGCAACGCCAGAAGTACGAGTATTTCTATGTAAATTCATAGGAAGCAGCACGAGCTAAAGTAGATATATGCGGAAACGTGTGCACAGCGTTGAGTTTCCTGTCTTTCAGGTATATAGTCGTTGGGCCGAGTTCCGTTACATTGCGAAATATGCGCACACACTAAATTCCGTTGAACGCACAGAGGCGCACCGATGTACGTCATATAACTTCCGGTCAAACTAGCGCATAACTGCACTAGGTCTGGAGCTGCTGTAGTTGTTCGTGCGGGAAGTCACATTGGCGGGAAAAGTTTATAAATACGTACCGCTGTGTAGACAACTGTTGTTTCAACTCTCCCTTCCGGTGGTGGTTGTTGGTGTCGGGTTTCTAGTAAAAATATTGAACATTTAAGGCCATGATCTCCCGTTTATTTCAAACAATTGCAAATAACTCAAATTTTTTTTTTAACCAAATGCTTTGAAAAATTTTGAAACAGTGTACAGTCATACGATACACAATTTTACCAGACCTTTTTTTAAAATAATGTACCATTTGCGAGAAAAAAATTATTTTGCTTCATTTCGGCTTATTTTCACAACAAAATGTGTACTATTTCGGGGGCAAAAATCTAAAAATCAGTTTGGTGTATTGCAACAGAAAAATTCATATAAAAAAGGTTAATATATAAGTGTTAAAACTGCCAAAGGAATTTTTGATATATGTATTAATTTGCGTTACAAAAATATTTTCGAAACCACTGCTAAACCAGCCAAAATTCATTACATGTGATACACAACCACCCATTGCTCCAACCATCGCTTCCCACACCAACCATTACCAACATCAACAATAGCAACCACTTGGTGTGCCGGAGGCTTCAGACGCGCAAAGATGAAAAAAGCGGGGTGACGTCACTACTTTTGTCAGATTTAAATGTATTCACTTCGGTGCGAGCAACGCAATATTTAGCCACGGGATATTCTCATTTCAGACAGTACAAAATACTCACATGCCCAGGACAGTGGCGGCTCCCGGTTGTTGCCACGTGGGGCTGCAGATAGTCGGGACTGTACACTCTTGATGAACGCACCGTAGACCAACTACCATGGAATATTTGCCGGCTACTAGATGTGTTGTGACCACTCAGTAGTAAGGGGCACCTGCACATCAGCGTGTCAGTGGTTGTAGAGTCAACCAGCGCACAACCCCGTACAGCTCTTGGCAACTGCAGCCCTACCTGGCAACAACCCACGAGCCGCCGCTGCCAGGAACCTAATAGGTACATCATTTGTAAGCAAATTTGTCGGTATTGGTTAAGTGTTAAAAACATTTGTATATTTTTTTGAATATTTATTATTTTCGGTCGCAAAATAATACATTCAGATAAAAACAATATACATATTAATTAATTTAACAATTTTTTCGAGAATTCCTACTCACTTTCGGCGTGGTTGGGTTCGTTAGTGATGAAAGTCTTAAATTAAATATAAAGAAAATCAATATCTAACACTTTTTCTAATTTAACTATCAAACATATTACAAAACCTTATAATATTTATTAAACTTGATAGGTACTTTGTTAAGAAATGTCGAATGTTGCCGTATGGAGTAGTAATATTTGTCATAGAAAGGAAAAAAAATGTATCATGGTGCGAAATTAGTGGATATCGAGCCTAACAAATATCCAATAAAGTTAGCCACTAACACTCAGAAAATAATCTACTTCAAATAAAAGATAAACGATAGAAAATGTAGTTTCAGTGATGGACGAAGAAGCTTGTAGGAGATTGCAGTGTTAACAAACAGCGGAATGAGTGGAGTCAAGACACATGCACCCATGTTAGTCTACCTGTGTGTGTACATTCCAACACGCTATCTCCGTCACTTATTATACATGTTAGTTTATCACGTTAGGGTGTGCCAGCCACTTGAAACGTTGACCTGAGCTGCGTCATTACATAACTTCACTGCCATTCAAAAGGAGAAATAATTCATACATGTCTTTAAATACGTAATTATAAAATTGTACTTAATAGTGTGTGGTATATAATTCAGCATTAAAAGCATCAGTGAATAATTGTAGGTTTCTCGAAGCCAATTTACAAATATCAAAATACAACAATCCCAGAGGTGCCAACTTTCTGATCAAAACTTTTCCTCGAGTAACGTAAATCTTAAGAACAATCTCTGACGTCGAAATCTCGTACAGAGTGTTTCGATTCAACACAGAACTGGCAAGTGGGCTGCCTACCCACCCGCAACCGGCTTGAATTCTGCTCGCGGCGCGCTAGCGACGGAGCTACGTTCGATTTCACTGGTTGCCGCCTTCTTACGCAGCATTCTAAACGGTTTAACTCTTTCAACATGTATTTACACAGACTTTGGAATATGTTTCAACGATTTCTGCTT
>PNEQ01010494.1:0-32821 GCA_003012365.1 Medauroidea extradentata | reverse complement strand
TATTTCATCATGTTTCGGATGTGCTGGCTGTCACGTCGGCCGCCCTCGAAGGGTTAAGGCGCAGTTGGGACAGGTATCTATGACGTAGGTTCGGCGGTTTTCCCACTATGAGCCACCCGGGCTTTGAATCATCGGCCAGCCCTCAAGGTGTTACGAAACAGCCGCCGACCACTGGCCTCCAGGAACATGGCACGCAACAGTATTTTCTTTTCGTACGTTGGCACAATGGGCACACGTGGAATATTTTCGTAGAGAAAACCTGTTTACGAACACACTGCAACGCTTTGAAGCATGATGTAGGCGGTCGCCTTAAGGCCATGATATTTCATTTATTTCAAACAATTCCAAATATCTCCAATATTTTAAAACCAATTGCTTTGAATAAATTTGAGACTGTGTACAGTCATACACTACCCAATTTTGCCAGAGAGTTTTGTAAATGTACCGTTTGCTGGCAAAAATTTTTTTTGCTTCATTTTGGCTTATTTTGACAACAAAATGTGTTGATATTTCAGGGGCAAAAATCTAAAAATCCGTTTTGGTGTATTGCAACAGAAAAATTCAGATACAAACGATGATATTAATTTGCGTTAAAAATATTTTCGAGACCATTGCAAAACTAAAGAGCGAGGCCTTAATCACTGTTAAATTACGAAAGTAGCCGGGAACGTTCCTAAACTCGGGTAGCGAGAGCGACTCAAGTATCGACCAAACCCTGGAAGCGAGACGGCTTGCTCGTGCGCGGTAACACAAGAAGGACGCGCGGACATCAAAGGTCAATTCCGTGTGATTCAGCCGGAGGCTGTCGTCTGTACCGGTTCTCCGAGACACCGTTCTAAACCCCCGCGGGGGGTTGCCGTATCCCCCCCCCTCCTTCCTCTCGTGCCATTACTCTTCTGGTCGAACCAGATTCACACGCATCGCGTGTGTACGAGGACAGAAACCCCCGGGGTATCATCAACCCCCCCCCCTCAATTCATACCATCAAAACGTTTATATTCCGTCCGAGTAAACACGACATTCACCTTGCCAGTACCACTTGCCGGCGCATGGGCAATGTATGACGCAACGCTTCTGTTTTACTCGAAACTGCTGAATTTGTCCCCAATACCTACACGTATATATTAAGGGGACAGCCTACCTCACGCTTCATATGCGTTGCAGTGTGTTTGTTAACATGCTTTTTTATACGAAACAATTCCACGTGTGCCCATTGTTCTAGCATACGAAAAGAAAACACACTTCAGACAAGGTCGGAACCTCATTGTTAAGACATTCTGATAAAATTAAATTAAGAAACACTGTTTCCAAGCTCTCCAACATAGCTAAAAATGGCCTTTTCCGAATGCCGTACTTGAAAATTTACTAACCGGATGTATGTGAAATTCAAATTGAGACAGGCGCGCGGTCGTCGAGGATTCAGACCTCTCGCCTCCCACCAAGGCGATCCGGGTTCGATTCCCGGCGGGTTTTCTCGCGGATCTCCCGTTTCCCCCCGCCTCTTCATTCCGGGGCCGCTCCATACTCACCTCTTGTCACCCCTCACCAGCGCTGAATACCTCGATGTTAAGCGCTGACCAAAAAACTCTCAGATTGAGACCTGCACTGAACTTTGCTACCGACTTTCCACCAATAAAATTATATGGTAACTGCTTAATGTCACATAGTAAAAACAGTTCGGCGGTTACATTGCACGCTAGTGCAGAACTTGGCTCGTTGAGGCGATGCGGCATTTGATGCGTGTTTCAAGGTCGACCTTATGTCGCCGTCATTTCTGAACTTCTTACGCACAGGTAGGCGGCGCCCTCAAGACGCCCGCCTTTTGGCCGTGTGTTTGTGTGAGTGAGGCACGGCACCAAGGGCTATGTTGACAGGCTCATCTGGTGCGGTATCGCCTCTACCGCAAGACACTGAAACGGCGTGCAGTGGTATCGTAGTTCACTCGCCTGCCTGACACTTTCAGTGGTGACCCCATCTTTTCATTGGTGGAAAGTTTTGATCTAAGTCCATTGTATCTTTCTAGAGTAGTTTCACACGAATTCTGTGAGTAGTTTTCAGATATAACAGGTTTTTAACAGCTTTGAGGGACTCTGAAATATTTCTAATTGACGTGTTTTTTATAGTATTTTCTCGGCGTACATTGCAAATGTAGAATAGTTAAGGAAAAAACATGTTTACGAACACACTGCAACGCATTTTAAGTACGGGATAGGCGGCCCCCTTAAGGTGTATATACATCTAATAACACAAATTAGTTAATTTTTAGTAATTATATTTGTTACGACTCTTTGGTGTTTTTAAAGCACAAGTTCGCTTTTTAAGCTTTTACCTAATATTATTTTTAAATTCTAAAAGAAAACGCATTTCGTGTAACTGTCACAGGTTGGTTGAAAAATATTTTTACAGTGTAGCTTTTTTTTTTTTGCAAAGTAAAAAAATTTACTATTTTGTTTAGTTATAGACGTAATAATAATTCTTTAGTAATAAATGAATACTAAATGCAATACTTTAAATTTAAAGTTTTTCGTAGTTAATTTGCAAAAAATAAAAAAGCAGCAATCCTAAACAATAGTGTCTGCCAACTTTCTGAGAAATTTTTAGGGCAATATCTGTGCCTCCGAAATCTCGTCTACTTAATTGCGGAGTGAAACGAATTCGACACTCTTAGGAAATGTTAAAGTTAGCAAATACCATTACTTAGAGTTTTTATAATTTTTATGCTGATTTCCAAAGACCTGTGAATTTTGATTTTTAAAACGTCTACTTATATGCCACGCACTGCTCGACAATTAGGTACAATTATAAAAATTTCTCTGAAATTACGCTATAGTAAGCCGTACAACAGTCGCAGCAGTTCGAAACATTTAGAAGCCGGGGCCGGGGGAGGTTATTGGAGCTTTCGGGTTCAAACTCCCGAAATATGGTGGCCAAAAGAGTAAAGACATTTTTACTTAAATTTAATATTACTACTACTGGCGCATTCAAATTTTATATAGTAAAACTGCTTAAATAGTACGGCCATTTTCCAAATCCAAATTTTCCGTGAGACAGGGTGGCAACCCACCTGTACAACCTGGAAATATCAGGGAAATGTCAGGGAATTTTTGGTTCATCTGAGACATTTCAGGGAATTTTTGGTTCATCTGAGACATTTCAGGGAATTTTCTTGCCTCTTTCTTATTGAGCTTCCACAAAAACCATAGGAATGAATATAATGGAGTTTTGAGAGCATTATAACATTTTTATTGAAAAAATTACCGTTATGCAGGTGTAATTATACTCCATTGTCAAGTTCGTTGTTATTTATGCTGTATGTTTTGTCAAGTTCACTGGCTGTACTGTCAGAAAGGACGTAAAATATTTATCTTTATTGGAAAAAGTTTTGAATAAAATGTCGAAATGTTGTTTTCATACTTGCAAAAATCAGGGAAATTTTTGGTTTTCTATCAGGGAAATCAGGGAATTTTCGTTGTTGCAATGAGTGGCCACCCTGGAGAGAACCCTCCCCCCCCCCCTTTTCTATTATGGGTATAGGCCATTGCCCCACCTAACACAAAAATCTGGCTATGCAACTGGTTCGAGGAATAAGACTGTAGAAGTGTTGGGTAGGGCGTTGCTGAAGTGTAGTCTGCCAGCTTCCCCGTGGCGTGTGTTGTGATGGCTGCAGTGACACGACACGCTGTCTGACCCGTGCTGATAACACGGCGGCCCTCCCTCTTCCGGCCAATCATAGCCCACTAATCTCCGTCGCCTCGTCCTGCCCCTCCCAACACGCTGTCTTCCCCGCCCCTTCCCCTCCTCCAAGAGGCCGGCCGCGCGGCTAGGGACAGCTGGCCGAGATAAACGAGTTGATTCACTGGCCGCATCTGGCCGAGCTCTGCCTTGGCACCCGTCGGCGCGTCTATCGATTGCGATATCGCCTCGCCGCTATCGATGTATCGAGGCGGACGAGATTCGCCTCGTCCCTGGCGCGCACGACCCTAGCCCTTTTTTTCCCAGCCTTCCCGTCCCATGTCTGCTTGCTCATGTATTATCAGAAACATTTAGAATTCGCGTTATTTTCTGACAGCTGAATAGACTCCAAGTGACTATAGGTTCGTTCGATGTTTCCGTTTCCCGCTGGCCGATATTGTCGTGACTTGCCGCGGAGAATACTTACACGGTAGAGAGACCAATCTCTGAAAGACTCAACACACGTCAATGACGACACGCAAAAAAAGTTTCGTGGCCTATTGAATCGCAGATTATTCTCTGTTATGTATAAGTAAGGGAAGTTTAGTCTGCTACCAAATGATTACGCTAATTTTGCATTTCTCTATTATTATCATTATTATTATTAACGTCAAAGAGGTTTACTCAATTAAAATAGTCAATAAGACGGGTATACCGGCTTCAAGTTTCCGCGTTTGATGCGTGGGAACAGCGGAGCAATAAGTGCCGGAGTCACGTGCTCGGCGATAAGCATATGGCCTCTATTCACAGCGCGCCAAACTGGCGTGCAAGGTGAAGCAAAGGCCAACGCATGCATATTTTTTCCCACGTTACGAATTCAGGTGGTATTTTTGAAGTTACAGCAGTCTAAAAATTATCCCCCCCCCCCCCTGTTTTGAGAGGCCGAAAAATCTGTTTTTCAACAAGCGTGTTGAATTTGTAAAATTATGTAAGTGTAAATTCAAGTGTGTCTTCTTTTCGTAGATGAGTGTAATATGGGAAAAAAAAAAAAAAAAAATAGCGGGTACGCGTAGTAAATTATACGCTCCAGAGGAGGAGTTTTATTAAGTCTTCAGCACAACTCACAATTTCTTCCATATAAGTATACACAATATAATTAAACTTAAGGACACTGTCTACCCTTGGCGTGAGCAAGAATAGGAATTTACATGTCATGTGTAGTATAGCCAATCACATCAGACAATAGTGATATTTGGGCAGCTCTAAATTATTTTCGACGGAAATAAAAATGTGAGAAAAAATATACCAGTATGTTTTCGAGTGTTTTTCTAAGAAGGTAAGACTACTTATTTACCCTGATTATTCATGATAGTGAAACATCATAAGGATAAAATTTAATTTGTTGTTAGTCTAAAATAAATAATTAAATAGCTATTGATAAAAAGGAAGTAATGAATTTTTAATAGCCGAAGGCAATACCGAAAATAATACTACCTTGTTATGTGTATCTACCCGACTTTTAAATTCGAAATTATACTTTTTTTTTTTTTCAAAGACGTGGTACTATGAGATGATTTTTTTCAGATATTTTTATTTCCCAGAAGTTTAATTTTTTTTTTCGTGAGGCCACGGAGAATTCATAAAAACAAAATATTATATTTTTTGACTAGCCGTAGTGTCGCGGATGGCTGTTAAATGTTTGTCGCGTTGCCAAAATTGATATTTCAAGAAAATTGGGTTAACCGTATAACTGAAGCTTTCAGAATCGTAGTATTTATACACACCCCGCGTTAAATAAACACGGTGTTCCGCATATTAGTTCCAGGCACGTCTTCACGTTTTAAGTCCCCCCCTCCCTTTCCCATCGCCACTCAACGTAAAGTATTCAGCCAAGTCGGAATAAGGCTCCTCCGTTTTTAACTGACACTTTTCTACACTGAACGTTTGGCACTGATTTTAGAACGTTTAGAGTGTTGATTATTATTTTTAAACGTATTTTTATCCAGCATTTAACACGCATTTATTTAACAATACTTTAACAATGCTTTCTATTATAATATGTCATAACTCATCATTTTGATTTTGTGGCCGCAAGGTTGGTATGTACTTGAAGTTTTGTAATTGCCTTTTAAGGCGGCCGCCTGATGAAGGGTGTGTATGTGAGTTAGGCGACCATCGATGAGGCGCTACGAGCGACGTCAGCTGGCACATGTATTGTGATATCGCCTCTACGGCCAAAGTAATAAGCGCGCGCCCAGTGTCCCCGCCGTAACGTTTTTACTGTGGGACTTTAACCGGTGACCCTGTCATTTTATTGAACGCGTCACTGTAGCAAAGGTCAATGTACTTGTATACTCTATCCATTCTAAGGTTGCAGCTAATTCATTCAAGTGAATGTCAATAAAATTTTTGCTCACCATACATTTCATTTGAAATATTGGAAAAATGCATGGTAACTGTGTTACGGCACAATCACAACGTAAGGAGTCAAGATATAATTAAATTGCTTTGATTTATTTCGTTCTGCTGCAACCTTAGAGTGGACAGAGTATAGATATCAATTTCGAACAAATCCGTTACATATATCTTGAGATAGAACCGCGTGATACAGCCGATTTTTGCCGATTTAGAGGGCTTTAAAATATTGCTTCCAGTGTGCGTGATGTCTTGAAAGTCACATTCGCAAGTAGTGTGAAGTGTGTTTTCTTTTCGTAGATAAGCATTGTGGTCGCACGATTACTGGTCTCTGAGAAAAAACGTTAACTCCGAACACGCTGCACGCAGTTGTCGAGCGTTATCCAGGCGGCCGCCTAAAAATGTCGGCCTCAGCCGCACTTTCGAGCATGTTTCGCATTCACATTTTTGTGGTAAGCACTTTTCGTCGAGTTTTTCTGTCACGAAGCAACGCGCATTGTAATTTCAAGTGCCACAAAAAAAAAAAAAAAAAAGAGGCGCTGAAAGTTTTTCTCTGTTTCAATCAACGAGAGATTGCGCCGCGTTTTCGCAGCGGATTAATTCCGTTGGCGACGGGCGACGTAAATCACCAAGGATGTTTTGGCGTGGGCCTACTATTCCGCGAGATGAACATTCGTTTCCCGAGATAATTCGTTATGCTTTTCCACTGCGGCTTAAAAAAAAAGCTATATTGATGGTTATGTTTCCATTCTCACCACATTATTCGCAGCTGTCACATTCTACAGCCAAACATATAATTAGTTTAAATTTAATGCCATGCGCTCGTGTTTATACTTTTTTTAGTGATATTAATTTTTTTGCGCCTAAACGAGAGCATATATCAAGTATCTGTTTGGCAGCTTGGTTTAAAATCGTCTTCTCCATGCTGGAAGATTTTTTCAGGGTAGTAAATGCTATGGTATTATCTAATTACGTAATTAACGAAATTCTGGTTTGTTAATTTTTTAGCTGTTACCGAATAATTTCTCGTTTGAAAAAAAAAATAGCTCTCACGACAAATAGCGTTTTTAAACAAAACTGCGAAACAGATGTTTAATATCTGCACTCGTTGAAGATTAATTAAATAATTATAGCAACCGTCGGAACGCAAACTGTTTCGCGCCCTTGAACTCTCCAGTCCTGCCAACTGCTGTAAGAAAACTACTACCGCTACCCCTCACACGCACGCAAGCAGAAGAAAATAAAAGAAAATCGCCAGTCCGTTGTTTGCGGCAATGATGTGAATTCCTGATTCGCTCCGGTCTTGGAAACTTAAAAGAGTTCTCCCTGTCGTGTTTTCCGCTCGAGCAGTTCGTCTTTGTGCCGGAGACAATCACGCTGCCAACCAAGGGAAAAAAAAACTTATCGTGCCAAATTGTCCCGGAGATGGATTTACCGGTGATTTATCGCGGGGAAACTTCACTGTTTGTTGGGTAACTGGCTTTCGTCTCTACGTAAAACTGTTATATATTTCAGAGAACCAATGATAATTTCGCTAGTGTAATATTGTTTGCATTTGTTTGGCCTGCAGACAAATTTGATGTACCTGACTGTTTTCATCCATCCAATCGTGCATGTTGCGAGGAACTGCAGAATTTTCAAGGATATGGTGAAATAGGAAATTTTCGCGAAAAATCACCGTCTCTATGCTTATAATGTTTCGTGCCGCTGTCATAACACACCCGTTGTCTATAGCTCTCATGACTATGACGTTTTCGTTGGACTGAAAAAAAATTCTTATTGGTCACAACTCCATTTTGTCATTATGACCTTATATAGGTCGTTCGGTGTAAAGTGAGCACTAAAAATTTAAACTTTGAAAAAATCACTAGTCGTTACTGCCTCAATTCGAATCACCCACATATTAATAAGGCCTTAACTTTTTCGTTTCTGCATTACGTAACATTTTCTATAATTATGTGTATATTTCTGTCTAGATTTTATTGAATCAATTTTAAAGTAAGATATTTTATTATTGAATCTAGTGGTACTGTCTCAGATTTGTAAACTTTTCTTCTAATGTTCTTAACTGCACAAGTAATTTGTATTATTTATCTCATTCTTGTTTGTTAAATAACTTACAGAACATGTATGCTGAGCCGCAAGTGTATTCTAGGATTTAGATTAGTTTTCATTTAATTTTTGTCGCAGCTGTCAGCTTATTTTATTTTAACTACGTCAATTTTATATTCTTAGTTACTATTTTCTATTGTTTCTAGTTAGATTTCAACTCATTTTATTGCTACCCTTGTGCATGTGATATTTGTTTAAAATTTGGTTAAGTGTAAGAGAAGGCATTTAGCCTTAACTTCGCCAAGAAAATGAAAGACGAAATAAAGTAAATAAATAAAATTAACAATAGCTCTCTTACTGCTTGGATGGTTGGCAGCGAAACTGCGTAATATAGTTCCACATATTTTCCTATTTATGTACAACAATACCGACACAAAATAAACATAAGTTTATATAAATTGTATTCGACATAATTAATCAATTTTTTTTATCAAACCATATAGATTCCTACTGACTGCTCAGTTTATCTTACATGCGCAAACGTCACGTGACGTGTCCAGAGAGGTTAGACATTTCCCTTCGTTAGCCGTTACACGCGGAAGGATACGAATTGGCTGAAAATAAAAAATTTCCAGAGCTTTTTTTTACTGCTCACTTTATCCCGAACCGCCTATACCAGATTTTTTTGTGCTGACCACAGAATTTTTTTGCTGCAACCAGTAAAGTTGCCGTGACTACAAAAAATGTGACCACTAAGGTAAATTTTTGGTGAGGTGGCAACACAAAACCAATTTTTTTTTTCTGTGTGGAAATAAAAAGTTCGAGAGCTCGCGAAATTTGATTGTTTCTCGGAGCGAGGGCCCGCGTAGGCAAACGTTTCCCGCGAGGAACGGTATTCTGTACTTGCTAACCGTTGCCTCGTCGACTTGCTCATAGGGAAGCAAGCTCACGCACGTTTGTTTACTGCCGCTATAAACTCTCAGCGAACATAGCTCGGCCACAATGTGGCGACGTTGACCATAAAAGTCCAGCCCCGTGGCGGCTGCTTCCTGGCCGTCAGTCAACCACAGGCCGAGGAACCCCTCTGCCCCTCAACGTCTGCCGAAGTCACCTCCGGCGTCGGGCTCTTCTGTATTCGGGCCGTGGCTGTTTTTAATTCGGCATTCCGCGGACGTCGTCCATCGAAGCCGCGACTTGGCCAATTGATGGACGGTGGCTTGTCCGGAATACTTGAACGAGTGCAACAAGCTTTCGCCGTCTCTCTCTCTCTCTCTCT
The DNA here is from genome assembly GCA_003012365.1 of Medauroidea extradentata. Classification (NCBI taxonomy): domain Eukaryota; kingdom Metazoa; phylum Arthropoda; class Insecta; order Phasmatodea; family Phasmatidae; genus Medauroidea; species Medauroidea extradentata. The sequence continues at coordinate 23,406 of PNEQ01010494.1, read as the reverse complement.
CTCTCTCTCTCTCTCTATACTCCTTCCCGCGGTCAGGTCGTGCTGCTCTGCGGAAGGGTCACGTCGTCTCGTCCTCCGTCGTTGTCCGCGCATCGGCGATCTTTTCGCACAGATCCACGCCTCAGACTATCTACAGGATGTCCGAGAACGGCTGTATAAGCACACCGCATGAATCCTGGACTAAATTGAAGACGAAAATGCTAGTGGCAAAATGTTTACAACTTTTCTCGTGCATAATGTGACAACACAGCGCGGGAGTAAGTGCCTTCGTGCGCTCATAATATGTCGGCCCGAACAGTGGCAGTCTAGTATATTCTACTTCATATAAGTTTGGATAAATCTGACAGCAACTTATAGGCAATAATTTGTAATATCTTGTTATTTTTGTCACTACACAAGACAAACTTTGCAGTACAAATGCTGAAATGGACATTTCAGGTTCATTTTAAAGCTAAAAATGTCTTGCATTGTGCAACAAATAGCAAAATACTAAAAATGTATTGCCCGTAAGTTGCTGTAAGATTTGTCCAAACTTACATGAAACAGAGTATATCTGTGGAGCGCAAGAGAGGTACAACTCGGTGCTATAGGAATAACAAAAATGTTTCGTCTGGATACAAATCATCCACAAAGTCTAAGTGGTTAGATTGTTTAACAGAATGACATACTTTTTAAGTTTTAGGATATTATTAAAAAACTAACTTGAAAACAAGTTTACATTCCTAGAATAAAAATTTTATAAACATCGTGGAAATCTCAAACATAAGATTCCCTATTGAAGATATAATAACTGTGGTTCATTTATAATGTATCTGTAATATTTCTTTCTACTAGTGAAAAAAAAAAAAAAAAAAAAGACTTATAAATTTTAAATGGTTGTGCCAACGCAACTGTGGCTCCTGTCTTGCGTACGCCTATGGCTATTATTAGACAGCAGACTGGACTCCATATGATTGACTTCTGTTACTGTCCGGCAGTTTGCGTGCTGGGATTAAATGACTTAACCAATGATATAAGTTCAGTTGTAAAATACGCACTGTCCTGCAATACGGGTACCTGTAAGAGCCTGGAGCCAACAACATCTCGGTGTGTGTTCGGGTAACGTTAATTATACTCATAGGTAGGATTTCAGCATTTCGATTGAGGGAGCAATAAAGAGGAACCAATCCTGCCAATAAAACAAACTGGCGGGGAGGGAGTCCTCCGTCAGAAAAATTCGGATCTCAAGGTGCAAACTGGAGCTATTTGAGCAGTTTTCGGCCAAGTTATTTTGAAAGTTGCTACAGCGAAAGGGAGGTTTATAACCTCCAAGAGAAGAAAAATTGACACAAAAGTGAAAACAGTGTACACATTTTTTTCGCTGCCATATTGGGGTGGCAAGTGCGCCCCCCCCCCCCATCTTGCCACCCCCGAATCCCGCCCATGATTCTACTACGGGTTAGGAAGAAAGTGTTTTTTACTGTGGGGAGTTTTGCACAGGGACAAATTATGCCGCTGGTCGCGCTGCTATCGAAAACAAGCCCACAAAATATACGAGACAATAGTAGAGTTACATTTAATTAGGCTTGACAAAGATTATGTGTTTAATGTAATTTTAAAGTGAAGAAACAAACTAATTTAAGTTTTAAAATTATCAACTTTCTGTAATTTTAAATTCACGAAAGCTCTTTGATTTGTCAGTTCACACCTTTTAACGATATACTCTGTTTCATATTAATTAGGTAAAATTTGACAGCTACTTATGGGTAGTAATATTTTATAATTTGAGATTTGTGTGAGCCTTATTTGGTAAAATAAGCCGGAAATGTCCATTTCACAATTTATACTGCAAAGTTTGTCTTACATTGTGCCACAAATTACAAAATATTACAAACTTTTCCCCATAAGTAGCTGTCAAATTTTACCAAACTTACATAAAATCAAGCATACCAGCGCTCAAACGGCAGACATTGTCCCTATGTCAAGCTTTTAACATAGTTCGTTCTAATACACGCCAGTGTTTTAGCCTGTCGCCAAACAATAACGTGAATTTTACAGGTCAGTACAGTAATATCTGTCCCAAGGCTAGATACTAGACAGAACAATCTGTGAAATGGACGTTTAAATTTCATTTTAGGACTGAAAAAATGTGGACTGACATTGCGTAAACACGAACGTACCATACAAACAAGTGTCATTGAGAACGAGTGTTATGTATTTTCAGTTTTTAAACCATACTTATTTAAATTGAATTGTCAGAATTTTCTCTCCCACAAAGTATGGGATATATTCTTAATAAACTGCTTGAAATAAATAATTAGAGTCCCGGAGAAATTTCGCTGATTCAACTGAGAGGTTGGATTTTTAAGTCATGTATACGTTAGAAACTTTTTCGATCGGGACATTGTTTATTAAACGTGACCTTGAGGACACCGAACCAATGGCGGACATGCATAAAACACTCCATGACTCCCACGCCACAACGTCAAATGTTCAAATGCTCACTCACTGGAGCAGCAGCCAATGAACAGTAGCTGAGGACATAGTGTACACAGGACTGTGGAGTCCAGCCTGGTGGTCGTCGAACCCGCGAAATGTCCGGGACTCTAATAATAACAATAATAATAATAATAATAGAATGTTTCATTAGTTTGTCGTGCAGAATAATTGCAAGAGAATCCTGGATAGCTAACCTATAATTCTCTTGCAATGATTCTGAATGACAAATTATAGAAATGTTCCATCATTATTTATGTTAAGCAGTTTACTAAGAATATATCGTATGATTTGCCAATGAGAAAATGCTGGTAATACGGTTAGAATAAATGTTATGGCTCAAAAACTGTAAAGACAACAACGTTGTCTAACACTTCCCCTGAAGGACTGTTGAAATGTGTTGAAGTTATAAGAAACAAGATAATAATTGCTGGAGGCAAGGTACGTGGATCAGGTCGTACCCGTGACCTCGTGCCGGTGCTGTGACCAGATGTGTGTCCTTGGCTAGGGGAGAAGGGGAGGGCGAGTCAGAGACCTTGTTTAGGTGATTACGCCCGGAGGCGTCCCCCCCTTCTCATTTCCTACCCACCCTCCCTAACGGGGCGTCATCGTCGAAGGGCCGGACGAGCGGAGGGCGTTGATCCACTGCGCTCATCCCGTTTTCCAATTGGCGCCGACCTTGCCCGGGCCACGGCGCGCTTCGCCCGTCGACCATCTTCGGCCGGTTGTAACAAGTCATGAAGGGAGGCTGCGTGGATGGGTGCTGTGTTTTCGTACTAATTTTTTACCTGTGAGACTTACGAGGGGACAATTTGCTTTCTTTTTAGAATTTGAGCCACAACGATTATTCAGATTGTATTATCAAAATTTTCTCTTGGAAAAAGCATAGGATATTTTCTTCGTAACAGGCTTGACGTAAGTTTTTAGTTCTAAAGTTAATTTGAGATGTCTAATTCAATCATACATACTATGTTGTAAATTTTATCTTGCATTGTGTCACACGCTACATAATATTAAAATAATTGACACTAAGTAGGTGTCAAAATGTACAGAAGCTATACGAAACCGGTATAAGCTGATGTTAGCAAACGAATTTGGACAAATGTGGCGCGAAAAAAAAAAAAAATGTGGACAGTAGATAGAACCAAAGTGACGACAAAGAAATTGAATTCACAGTGTTTAAAATATCGAAGAAACAAAAATATTAAACGAATTTTGTATGTGATATAAACATTAACAAAATAACGTGTAATAAAAGTGCTGCTATCTCTTTTTTTTTGTAAAATATTGAACAAATGTGTTACATAAGCAGACTTCGACAATTTTTTTTTTATTCCCGTCACCTTAACACCATTCATTAACTGCTTGCAGGTTTTCAGGCATAACCTGGTTGTCGACAAAACTTGGTCGCACTACTTATCAGAAACGCAGTTTTTGATTATCTGCGTCGCTGTTTGCGCGAATGGCGTGCTGTCGAAACAATCACGAGTGTCTGAAGTTATACACTCTTTCCTCAAGTTTGACGTGAGCTAACTTGTTTTCCTCGTGTTTTGAAGTGGGTTAAATTCTTTTTCCTCGTGTTTGGAGATAAAATGCTTTTCCTCACGTTTTAGTTACCACACGTTCCTCACGTCTGGAATCAACATGCTTTCCCTTATGTTTGAAGTGAACATTGGTAAGTGAAGAGCTGATCTAGAGGCTACTTTCTCGAGTACTTGGACGCGTGTAAACTCTACTCCGTTTACCTTTTGAACATCTGAAGCTGAAATTTTGTCTTGCTCGCCCTGTCCTCGCGTGAGTTTTTGTATTCTTACGGAAGGGAAGGTAGGGAAGTCCCCTAAGGTCAATTGCTAGACTCCCTCTGATTTTAGCGAAATTATTTTGGCGCCATTTTATTTCAATGTATGGCGTGCACACTTGTAGCTGTGCTTCATGGTTATTGGCATCGTGTCTGTGTCGAACACGTCTCTCATTTGACTGCACCAATCAGAATGAAGTTATTGTAACACCATACGTTTGCTATTTGGCAGTAGAACACCAAGGCAAGTATAAATTGTAAACAGACAATCTTTGACCGCGAAGCAGAGCGGCATTTAAACCACATCGCGCAAAATCTTACCCCAAAATCGTGTCTCTAGTCACAGATAAAACGTTTTTAACTCTCAGCGCTTGGAGGTTCCGCCCACTTATCGCAGACGTGCGTTGTCGCAGTTATTTAATTTATTTTATTTTATTAATTCATTTAAGCGATCCCATTATGGAGCGATCTCTGGGATATAGAACATGTCGTATACAATTTATATGATTTTTGAAAGAAACACAATTTATAATTACATGAATCATACATACAAATAAAATCCTTAGCCATTACACACTGGTGCTTAAAAATAAAGTCGTTTATAGTATAAAATTAATTGAAGAAAATTTTGTAAAGTTTTTTATTTAAGATTTTTGTGCTCGCTCAATTAGGGGGAGGGGGAGGCTGAGACTCCCTTCTAATAGATGTTACACAATGTGTTTATTTTTGTTTTTTTATTAAAACGTATATGAAACTATTTGCAGTTAGATAAGTTTCGTAATCAATGCAGTATCATGTGTCGAAATATGCCAGTGGCTACAAATTTATACACAGACTGTATCCGTTCCTGTTGACAAAAACACTTATTATGATCTTGGCCCCTCCTTTACAATCTGTAAGATGGGCGCCCTTGTACACACCCATTCCTCCATCGTATAACAGCCTAATATCAGTAGGTGATTTATAAATAAATCTCAAGCCCGAGTAGTAAACTCCTCTTTGATGAATAGTCATCGCATTCTCATTGGCACAGTAAAATGACAAACTTCGCCTCATAGATTCACGCTGCCAATAATCACGAAGAAAAACTACAGATGTCCACGAAAGGAATTGGAACAAGTTGGAACCTTAGTCTTCTCGTGAAAATCAGATGTTCGTACCTATTACGAGTGACACGAACATACAGATAGCTACTTGTGCTGAAATGAAAACGTGAATTTTTCAAGTCCCTGTTGATTAGTGAATAGCTTATCTCCATGTTCCAGACTCCATGCTTCATGAGTTCGCCTCACGAGTGTAGTTGCGCTTCTTGACTACTAGCTATTCTGTGCCTACAGGTCAGCGATCCCGTCAATTTTCCCCCCGACGTCTGCATGGGTGCGTGCGGCCGCGATGCGTCGGGGAACATGCGCGTGGCAAACGCCTTGGTACTACTGCGCATCGCCTCTGCGCAGCAGCCGTAAACAGAAGTCGCCAGTGCCAGACGGGAGCATCAAAGGAAGAAATCTAAATATACATACGGAAAAGAAATCGTAAGGGAAAGTTAAAAGGGAAGGCAAGAAATAAAGAAAATAGTCGCCGCATCCACCTCTGAGGACGACGTTGTGTGAACTCCGAGGTTCCGCCTCTGGGCGTTCTTGGCTCAGGCATCAAATGCAACGGGGAAATACGCAAAGTTAAAGACGCTTCAAATAAATAAGGGAAGAAAACCTTAGTTTTTTTTTTTAATTCTGAAAGTGAGCAGATATCGTATCACCGTCATATATATGTTCGGTAATTTTTGTGATTTTGAAAAAAAAAAAAAAAAAAAAAAAAAATTAAAGCAAGATAATTTTCATTTCGAAGAATCCCTACATTATTTTGTTATAAATGTATCGTAATTTGTACCTAATTTTTTTTGGGTGGTGGCAAACCTCACAGTTTTTTTTCAGATTTTTTCATCCAATTTATTATCAATTTTGTTACGCAAATAAGCCAGAATCAAGGAAATTATTATTATTTTTTTTTTTTTGCGAACGAACTGTGCATTATTTTGCAAAATGCGTACACAGAATTGTGCATCGTATGAGTGCCCTTCACCTTGATTTTTTTTTCAAACCATTCCGTTGTAAAAGTTTTTAATTCTTTGCACCAACGTGGAAATAAAACCTACCTAGCATGGCCTTCAAAATAGCTCTTGCTGTGTAGCCAAATATAAAAAAAAAAAAAAAGATTAATGCTAGCTAATAATTGATTTAATGTAATTTTCTTGAAGTTTATAACGAGGCAAAACGGTATAATTTTTGTAATTAAAAAATTATACTACATAGATGTAAGTAAACATAAATGTATATGAGAAGGAAAATCACTTGTATTGCGTTAATTGACAGGAAAACTTGAATAATACAACCATACCTTTTTGTCTCAACAAATATACATACACAGTTCCAGGCTTCAGTTAACTGTAAAAAAATTAGGATGTAGCTAATTGCACCGTATAAATGCATTTCAGCGTTGAATTGTTTCCTAACAATCCATGGAACTTCGTAGGTAGATACTTAATTTTCCGTAAAGCAAACGTTGGTAATGCCCTGTGCACTGGCTATAATTATGATGATAATATTCAATTTAAAAACAGTTGGTTAATGTAGGGGCTAAAACTTGGATGTCAACATGGGTCGCATGTTACTAAAGTGAAGTTTTAAACTCAAAAATCATCAATCGTTTTATTTTGGAACATTAGTAGGGCTAGCTGAACTTATTTTCGTTTGGCAGGACCTTTACATAATCACGAGAATTTAATTCTCACTCGGACAACAAGCAGAATACACAAGGGTGAAACATGTCTAAAGTTCACAATCACAGCAAAAAAATTATTAATTTTCTCGCACCCCACCGTCTCAAAATCTTGCGAGCATATTGTTTATAAAATACTGTTTATAATATGTCGCGAAAATGTAGGAAGACCAGGATCTATGTTAATTATTTTGTGTTCGCCCCTCCCCCCAAAAAATACATTGACGTTGTGGTTAACATTTTTCTTGTACCCGTAAATGTAATTTACTGTAATTTACTGCAAAGGTGAACAGTATATGACAGGAGCCATTGTAGTAGCACGTATTTTGTCAAAGGATTTCTTTAATCACTCAGGAAAGAGAAATTGCGCAGTGTTGCTGATGAATGTGATGAAAGGATGTAAATATTTCTTCTCAGTTATATTTTTTCGGATTGTTTTTAAGTCCAGTTGAATTAGTGCCGCGCGTGTTTCATGTTTCATCAAGGCACCTAGTTTCGCCCGGCGTCAGTAAATGTCACCGGTTGTTCCAAAGCGACGGGAAATTTTATAGCCACCTGGTTTGTCGTCACGCTTTTTAGTTCAAAAGTCTCACAGAAGCTCCCGCGACAAGGATCGCTGAAAGATATTTTCTACCGTGGACACTTCCCCGACTTTTGTTACATTTTAGATGAAAGCAACTCCCACACCTTTGAACCGCGTGCCAAGGTTAGTCCCTCATAAATATCCTTCCCGCTCCCAATTGTTCGTAATTCTTCGTTTATGTGCAGAGCTCTGGGAGTTGTGCTGTGATGGTGTAATCACTGACGCAGTATTTCATCGGCTGGGTCTTGGAACTTTTGTCCGAAAGTTAAAACCATAATATTCTAAAAAAAATATTGTAAGCCTTCCATGAAATATAGCCTTGACGTTTGGAAAACAAAGCTATGTGACGAGGCATGCCACAGATGTCTGTTGCACGTGTGTAAGTTGAATGCATGAAAAAAAGTTTGTCTTGGCTGCGAATCCTAGTCTCCTGATTTGTCACCTTTCGCATTCTTTGTCACCGCATAGGACATTCGTGAAACGAATGTGACATAAATGTTTAATTAAGTATCTGGAAAATTATGTACGCCAGATTTTTAGTATCTTTGGGAATGACAGGCAGAAAAAGGGACCAAGGGGTAGGAAGAATGGCTGCCAGTCGTAAACAGAAAAAAAAAAAAAAAAAAAAATATATATATATATATATATATATATATATATATATATATATATATATATGTTTAAACCGCACGACAACTAATGGCTTTACATATGCTGTATATTTTAAAACAAGATATCGTTTATGTCGCACATTAACGGTGAACGTTTTTCGATTATAAGATTTGATAGAGAAAGTAAGTTGTTATGCCGCAAACTAGATATAGAACTGAGGAAAATACTCGTAGACTGATAAAGAGAGCACTATCTTTAAGTTAGTTTGCTTCCATCTGTACTATTTCCAGTATGAAAACTATAGTGAAACTAAAAACCAGTGTAAACGTTTCACCATACTTAAAACTTAATCAAAAATACAGTTTTTGATTATTACAAGTGTTTGGGAAGTGTCCAGTTTAATCTGAACAGCCTATAAGTGCTGTGTTTGGAGTGTTAACACTAGATGAAGCCAAGATAATAGATTGTTCGCAATAAAGTGAGAACATTTAACCACCCCTTGGCTAGAACAATAATTTGAAAAATATTATTTACTGTCACATTAAAAAATGCAAGGAAATTATAAATTAACTAAAATAAAAAAGTAACTAGGATATCAAAAGTGCTCACTTTATTCCAAACCATCCATGAAATATGGAAAGCGAGATCAACGAAGAAATACTGAAAAAAGTTGGTGAGAGAAGAATAATACTGATAATTATAAGAGAAAGTAAGAACAACTGGATAGGACACTTACTGAGAAGAGACTGCTTGCTAACTGAAGTTATGGAAGGACTAGTTTATTGTAAGAGATTGCTAAGAAGAAGATATAAAATTATAGATGACATCAAATGAAGTGATAATTTCATGAATCTAAAGAGGATGGATGAAGACCGGAAAAAAATCGAGAATTACCGTGTGAAAACTTGCCTATAGGCAGAAAGAACAGTGATGAGAATGAGTAGGATGTCCGCTTTTCAGATAGGCTGATTTCAGTTTCGGCCCAGCATGAATCAGATTGACGACTCAGATATTTCAAACAGTTTCAAAGAAATGTCTTTCAAGATACACCAAGCATACTCAAACAGTTTGTATTACCAAATGGGCAAGGCCATGCTGCGCTGCCACCGTTAGAAGGTTAGCTTGTAAATTAACTACGTATTTCAACAATTTTCAAAAAGAAACCATACGTAGTAATAAGGTGTATATTTACATAAGTTACCTAAATACTTTTTTTTTGTATTCAACAATTATTTTTATTATTTATTCAACAATTATTTTTATTATTTAAGACAGCTGAACTCGTTTTTATCTTAGGTAATGATGCTTTTCCCTATTCATAGAGAGACTGGAAAATCGCGAAAATGTTAAAAATAGTCTCCAATAAACTATATTATATTAACCGTGACACGTGTGAACAGTTTTGGGACAAATCACACATGCTGTGTGTCCAAGCTGTGCAGTTCTAACTGGGCCTGTTGTAGAGAAAAACAATGCTACAAATAAACGATGATAGCCAATGTTGATACGAAACATTTAAGTGTTATATACATCACGTTGGAGCGTTTCAAACAGTAAACTATTCCCGCGATTTTCCAGTGTTTCCGCCTATTCATGTTGTGAATTACCTGCTGACTATATATATATATATATATATATATATATATATATATATATATATATATATATAAAATGACAAAGCCAAGGAGCTGAAACCCTTACATATTAATAATATTTTGCAGTTATACGGTTTAAGGTTAGGCCAATATTGGCAACGGCTTACATCTCGCGGAAGTCCATAAAGTAGCAGTGTTACCCTTGTTTGTGTGGCGTTTAGCGCCATTGTTCGTTCGAACTGAAAGAACGTCGTTGCCCTACTTGTCTGCCAGCAACGGTGCGCCGGGCGGTCTGGCAACGCCGCCACGCGAGTTTACGCGTGCGCCTGTTCGGGTGAGACCAGAGATAAGATAAAAAAAAAATAGGGCTGGATAGGGATCCTGAATATTCACTAAAACATTTCTGCGCCAACATGTTTCATTACGTACAAATTTGCAGTTCACTCTGCTTCGTAATTGCTGCGTGTCTTTGAGCCGTGGCGTCCGACATTTTTAATTGTTCTAGAATAAGTTTACTGCAATGCCATACGTGTCGTGTTTGTGGGTACAACCCCAACCATGAACGCAAATAAACACAATGTTAAGTCCACACCACTGTACTAGTGGCACCAGTCAATCATTCATAAGAGGGCCACTTTTCCACGTCAGAACCCAGACCTGGCTGAGGGGCCGCATGACCTGCACGTGGGCGACGTCGCATGTGTATAATATCTATAGTCTGTTCACATTAAACTGAGCAATCCTCAACACTTATAATTATAGACATGAATTGTTGGTGAAAAGATTTTTGCCCCACATTGTTTCAGTAGCTTACGTGAACACCTGCATCTCAACTTCATGGCTATTGACGACAGTCTTTTGTGCAGAGTTGGTATTCAAAAATCTTTTCGAAAAATTTCCTATCTCTACTTTATTATTATAAAAAAAAAAACGTCTAAGATGTAGAGTTTTGAAAGCTAGGGAACGTTTACTCTGATCTTTTGTTCTCTGGAAGTTTTCATATTTCAAATAGTAAAGATGATTGTAAAATGACTGAAAGAAAACTTCAAGCAGTGTTGATTTAACGCGAACAGTCTATACGTGCTGCGTGCGTGCGTTGAGTAAACCTGCGTCGAGGCGCGCGTGGGGCACGCACTCAGTGAAACCGGCTGTCTGCCGTGGCCTTTCGTAACCCGTTCTGCGATGATAACATTTTTTTTTTAATTACAGAGTTGGCCGCTGAGCGTTGTGCAGAGCTTCGGCCCATGTGAGTTTATATTCGTCAACTTGCTCGATGTACGTACGCGATGACTGCTTTCTGATGGCACTCAAAACAACGTTACACGGGGCTATAACCATTTAAGGGCCTCCCAGTAACTTTTGTAGGTTTTTTTGTGTTCCTTTTTTTAGGCATGGTAAAGAATTAAAAAAAAAAAAAAAAAAAAAAACATACGCGTGTACATGTACCTATGGACACATCGTCAAACTTTTGCGTGCCCATAACACTGCACGGAGAAAGTTTCCTCTTGCTCTACACGTCCAGGAGGTCGAGTAAATATCGCCACTTGATATTTGCACCGGCGCAGCGCAACGGAAGTGCAGAGCAAGTTAAACGGGCCTTCCCTACGGCCAGACTCAACGGAAGTGCAAATTTTGCGTTGCACCCATAAAAAGCGATATTTAATCCCCCCGGCATTATTTTTTAATGTACTTCACGCCAAGTAAACGTAGAGTCATATTTTGACTGCTCGGGATTTTACTTGTACCCATAACATGCAGATCAGAACAGTGGTAGTAAGTTAAAATGCCCGTGGAGCGCAAGAGGGGACTAAGTACAGTGCTATGTTGCCACACTGTACATAAAAACATCTTACAGTACAACATTTTGCCACTAACTTATTCGTCTTCAATTAAGACCAGTATTCGAGTGGTGTGCTTAATATGCGCTTGTTTCTGGACGTCTTCTATATGTATAATGTATAGAGGTGCGTCAGATTTTGCGGATCCATTGACAGCAGCCAAGATTTCTCAGCCCTATACACGCACCGGCCAAAATCGATTATTAACTGGCGTGTAACATTACAAGCAGGTAGCAGCCGATAGTCGCGAATTATTTTCTTATTTATTAGTGCCTTGCAGTCGTCAAATGCGTTCATAAGTCAAATGCGTTTCATAACAGCCGCCAGCTAATCACAGACGTAGCAATGAAGTATACGTTCTTCACTTCCAACCTGACCTGGAATGTACCTGCGAAATTGTACAAGTTCACACAAAAGCAAACACACTCTTACAACCACACACTAAAATTGTATTCAATTTAAGGGCTTGGGGCCCGAGTTTATCGGTTTTAGAAAGAATTATTTTTTAAAATGCATACGAGAGTCGGTATCGTAAAATTGCTTCGTAACTTTGTTGCAAATTGGTTTTACTATGCAATGTAATTTTTCGAGACAAACTGTATGATAAGTATAGATAATTGATCAATTAATTAACTAATTAGCAACAATTTAGCAGTCTTCTGACTCGACAAAATTAGAGTATGCAGTTTAAATCAGACATAACAAAGTTACCAAGCGATTTTACGATATCGGATCCCTTAAAAAATAACTGTTGTTAAATGCGAAGAAACTCGGGCCCATGCCCTTAATGCAGTCTGCCTATACGTAGCTATCGTTTCAGTTTTCACTTGGCGAGAACAGGGTAAGTTAACAGACTTTCTCCTAGACCACAAGTATTTTTTTTCCCTGTGGCTAGACGTAAGCGCAAGCCACTGACCTAGTTTTGTGTTGTCGTGGTAGGACTGACGGCCACGTGACCGCTGTTACAACTTGTCAGCTAACAGGCGAACCTAGCTGTCAAGAACTATCAGTCGTCAGGCTGTGGATTCCTATCAACGCAATGAACGCTCATTACGTAATTAATTTTTCGTGAAGGGGGCGGGGGACCGGGCGGGCATGATCACTTGAGTGCGTCGTGTTAGTTTATCTGTGATGGCGTGACACGTGGTTTGGATCCCGCTGAGAAAAAATAGTAATTTTGTACCAGAATAAAACACGGTTAAACTTGCAACACATTGCAAATAAAAAAAAAAGTAGATTTAAGTTGCGGTTGGAACATGTCGAAATAATTGTAACTATTCTCGCGTCGTACAAATGATAAAAAAAAAAAAATATATAATCACAGAGTGGAATATAATTGTTATTGAAAATTAAAGCATTGGATTGTTTCAGGATTTGTTTGTGATAATACAAAGTAAATTATTCGTATTTTTATGAGATTTTCAGATTTTTTAAAAAATGTTTGCCTATTTGAAGGATTCCTGAAGAAGTTCAGCTCGGCAAATTCTCAAAGTTACGCGAATATATTCAATACTTGTTAAAAATACTAATTTAGTTTAATTTGTTATTGGTACCTGAACTTATGATTGGTTAATGTCCCTTCGAATACTACAAATCGAAAATCTAGACCTACATTTACAAAATGGAAACAGCCTGAGCTTTTTCCAACCGTAAGCCTGCATGCAACCTTGTATAGTTTTTTATACTATACGAGCAGAGACCAGTAAAATTGCGACATTGGCTTGCTCTTAAATGGAAATGACAGTTAAATAATTTGAAGAAACACTGCAGTGTACTCTCCACAGTGTTGCAAAGTCTCTTTCGATATATCTTATTCACGTCCATGTTCTACACACAGACTGTCAGTTTGACGGGACGGAGTTAAATGCAACAACAGACCAACTAACAATGTCAATGCAAGTGAGATCTTGGCTTCATCTGTTTTCTGACTGATATAACTCCAAATAAATCAAGAATACCTAACCTGAATTGTGTTGTTATCTATGGGCTTACGGCGTTGTTTGCATATTTTGTACAATAAACATTAATGGGTCAATATACTGGAAACATATTTTTGTTGGTTGGTCTGTTGTTGCATAACTCCGTCCTTATAGGCCTATAGAATCGGTGAAAATCGAATAGTCAGCTGCCCCCATTGCACAGCAGTAGCAGTTATAGCCACTGATCCGTATATGGCTTCTGTGCTACGCGTTGTAAACGCCCTTGGAAAAATTGTCACGCAATAACGACTTGTGTGTCTGAAGGTAGGAAAAAAACTCGCTTTCACCTCGGCCGCTGGAGCCGACCCGCTTATCAGAACAAGGTCGTTCTCTGCTCAGTTAAGGGCGTTCACGTGGTAAAAGTGAATTTTATATTTGTACGACATAGTGTTAGTTTTACAGTCGTTTCTTGTGATTACAATTTCCGCTTGTGAAACTTTTTCAGGTCTCATAGTCTTCCCGGTCAAAGCCAAAATTTGCAAGTTACGAGAACATGTTAATAACAAAAACAAATTGACTTACTCGAACGAAATAATTGACACTGGAATTAGATAGTATGGGTCATTCGCTAAAATATTTAAAACCTCACAATCGAGTCACTTTGTATTATTTTTAAATAGCCATATATAAAAAAAAAATTTAGTTATTTTTAGAATTTTTTTATAAATACAAAGGAATTGCATTGTGTAATTTTAAATATTTTAACACATGACCCATATTATCTTATTTCAGTCTAAATTATTTCATTCGTGTGCGACATTTGGTTTTTGTTATTAGCATGTTCCTGTAACTTCAAATTTTGAATTTGACATGCCGCTGTGGGTAGACTATGAGTTGAGAACTAAAAATTTGTTACAAGAGGAAAATGTAGAAACAAGTAACGTCTATAAAACGAACATTATTTCGTGGAAATATAAAATGCATGAATTTTTCCCACGAGAACGCCCTTAAGTGAGGTGGGGAAACTGTAACAACCAAAACTTTCTTTTGCCAGTGTTTATTTTTGGAACTTATCGTTGCGGTTTAGTGGTTCCCGATTGGGTCTGCTAGCAAATATGTTATCTGGCGTGCCGTGGGTTTTGGTGGCTCACGACAGTAATTCTCACACTAGGCCTTAACTATATACACGGTTTTGCTTAACCAGGAGATTCTGACAGGTCTGGGATTGGTGCAATGGCTAGCACACAGAGGAGATCCAGGTTTGATTCCCGGCATGATCGGTCCTTGGATTGTGGGAATCGTGTCGGACGATACCGCTGGTCGGAGGAGGGGTTTTCTCGGGAATCGCGCTCACTTTGCTTCCATATACCTCTAGGGAGCCCTGTTTTTTTTTTTCGAAAAGAATGTTGCCCTACTTTGTTTCAGTGCCTTACGTGCACATCTGCAATTCTGCTTCATGGTTATTGGCAGCGTGTCTATGTGAAGAGCCGTGGTTCATTTGACTGAGCCAAGTACAGTACCGTTCCTGCAACACCACACGTCTGTGATTTTCCGGTGGAATCCCATAGGCTCGTGACAGTTAAAATATCCAATCACTGACCACGAACGCAGAACTGCAGATATGTACGTAAGGCACCGAAGTAAAGTGGGGCAAAATTCTTTTCGCGAAATACAGGGATCCCTACACAGCAGATTTGTTAAAGCTGCATTCGTATGTAGACGCAGGAGAGTAAGCTTTATGTTATTCTTCGAAAGTATTTATTTAATGCTTAAATTTCTACAACGTGATTAGTACAAATTCACGAGATGGGAATATTTATACGATGCATATTTACTTGGAAAATTGCACTCTGTACAAATTCTCTCCTCAAACAGGGGGGTTACATGATTGTTTACGCCACTTGTTAAGTAAGATTACACGTGTAATAGGTTTTCCGATAAAACTATTTTAGTCTTTGTTCTGCGGAAGGCTTACTTTTAACACTCGTGTGAGAATAGCTTCTGTAAGCTGCGTTCTGAGAACACTGTGTAGAAAGTTGAGTGGAATTGCCAGCGAGTGGTTCGTGTGTAGTTTTGAATTATTCATGTGGGCTCAAGGGCTGGGAGGGAACGACCATCAGGGTGAATTTAAATAACCCCGGTAAAAAAACCGCTGGACCCTCAGGCTGGATCCCAACCATTTTCGACTGAGAAAAATTGTGCTGTTAAACATTACGCCGCCCGGGATGTGCCTACTGAATTCATTGTTACAGCCCAGTTTTTTCTTTAACCGATTTATTTCGTGTGGAATGGACAATTTGACAATTTAATTTGAAATCCTACCATTTGTACCAAAAATTAAAATACCTAAATATAAAAAAGACGCCTTGTTTATAACATTAAACGAATGACAGCACGTGGAAAGTTTTATACCGTGAAGGAATAAAGAAAAATAGTAATTGGATATTAACACATTATTTTTATAGGAAAAATGTATTGTTTCAATATGATTACGTCCAAGGGGAAATTATAAATTATCATCCCACTACGTGTTATGAGATCGTAGTTTACATATTGCACGTGCTAATTAGGTTTTTTTTTAAAACATGTTTAGTTGTTGAACACGTACGACAGCCATGTGTACGAGGTTACACACAAACCGAATAAAATACCTCAACAGAATTGGAATCTGAAAAGTACCGTATTTAATAATTATCTCATCTACACTCAACATCGAAGACTTTAACCATCAATTCTGAGTAATATTCCAATGGTTTCAGCCGTACGTAAACTTTAGCAGAGCCCTTTACTATGTGATTTATTGTAGTTTAAAGGAACGCTTGACAGAAAATTTTTATTGTTTCAAACATTTTTATATTTGTACGAGATATAGTTTGTTTTGTAGGCATATATTGTGATTATATTATACTGTAATGACAAATGTTTGGGTTATTTTTATAATGGCATGTCAAAGTTCAAATTTGCATAAAACGGTTTTATGATTTAAAGGAAGACCAGCTGACTTACCGAACTGGAAATATTTACACAGAATAATTAAGATGAAGACTACAATGCGTCCTATATGAAAACAATAAATATAATCCTTTTGCCTTTTGAAAAAAATCTTGAATTTTCTAAGTTACAAATTCAAATTTAAACACTTTTAAAACTATTTTTGTAGTTATATAGGAGATCCAGTAGCATATACCATCGTTATTCAGTGTGAGTTTAAAACCGTTTAATGCAAATTTGGACTTTGATGTGCCCCCAAGAGTGCTGCTCCGTATGCTTGAGTTCTTTGGCGTGAGCTAGGATAGCGATTTTATATTATATTCGGCGGTACTCTGTCATTTTGAATGGTGTGACTTTCGGACAGAAACCATCTCCTGGACTGATAAGAGGAGAGTATAATTGAGGACTTAACATTCAAAAGGGGCTAAGTACCATTTTGGACAAAAATGAGTTATAAGGAACATAGAAAGGCGCCAAAACTTTAGGTCGAAGACATACCTAAAGTGCTATCGCCTAGTGATATTCATACATCAGCACAATTACATAGTTGGAGTAATGACAACACATTCTAGTACTTTGGAAAATATATATTGATGTTCAGAAGTGTTTTTGTAATAATTACTGTTCGATGGCGCCTATTTACTAATTTCTAATTGTTAAAAATATGTGAACGCATTTGGGTAATTCCTTGTTAATTTGTGTGTCGCAATATACTGTTTTCGTCATTATCTAGAAACTTACCTTTTGGCACTTAGCCCCTTATAAATGTTAAGTCCACAATTCAGCAAATTAAGAATGTTAAAAATAATAATTTGTAAGACTGACTGCGGCCTAAATCTGAGTTAAACGCTCAAATGCCATACTTATACTGTAGCGCAATATATACCGAATTCCCACGCTATAATCGCACATTGAATACTTTCCTTCAAAATAACAAAGAGCGAAAAAAAATATACTTCAAAATGGCGTCCGGTACCCCATTGAAGAGAGCGTGGTACAAAATTCAGCACTAAAACCATTAGTTACAAATAATAGGTTTCTTGAAACCAATAAAAAAAAAAAACAGCAGCAATCCTAGACAATAGTTTTTGCCAACTATGAGTAAACGTTTTTCTAGAGTAACATATTTTTGAAGGACCATTTCTGGCACCGTAATATCGTACATTAAATTTCGACGCAAGAGATTAACGCTTAACAAATACACGATTCTGGGTAAATGGTTGCTCTTAAAGTTGGCAAACATTATTATCTAGGATTGTTGTTTTGTCGTTTTTTCCATACTGATTTCCAAAACCGCGTATATTTCAACTGTTGTTTGTTTAAGAGGGCGTGGTACATAATTCAACGCTATAAGCATTAATCTATGACTGTAGGTTTCTTGAAGCCAATTTGCGAAAATTAAACAGTAGCAATCCTAGACAATAGTTTTGAATGAAATTGTTTCCAGTGTTACGAACTTCTGAGGCACAATCTCTGACGCCGGAACCTCGTGTATTCAACTGCTGCGCAAGAGATCACGCGTAACGAATTAGTAATTCTGGATAAATATTTACTCATAAAGTTGGCAAATACCATTATCTAGGATTGTCATTGAGTATTTTATCCATATTGCCTTCGAAAAAAGCGTAGAAATCAATAGACGATTTCAACATTTATTTATCTACCACGCACTCTTAATGTATATGCATCTGCCACGCAGTCCTAAGTTTATTTGTTAGTTACAATAACCGCGTGTGTACTTGCAGAACACAAGTTAACAGCTAATAAATAGGGACCTACAATATTGGCATTATTATTTTGTGACTGACTAAGCTTCAGTGCCGTGTTCAAGTAAGAACACAACCTGTAGAGGCCCGGAAATGTTACGAACTCGGGTACACTATCATTGCTTTCGCGATCAAGTCTAGTGAAACTCTTTCTTGAGGACTGTGAACCAATGGGAGACCTGCTTTAGAACGCTCACTGACTCCCGCGCTGCCATGTATAGGCAGTTCGGAATAAAGTGAGCACTCGAAAAAGCCCTGCTAAAGATGTATTTCCAGCCAATTCGTATCTTTCCGCGTGTAACGGCTAACGACGGGAAAAGTCTAACCTCCTGGGACACGTCACTTTATGTTTGCGCGTGTGAGATAAATTGTTCAGTCGATAGGTACCTATATAGTTTGATAAAAATAAGTTTATTAATTATATAAAATACAACTATATCGATGTCGGTTGATTTTGTTTCAGTATTTTTGTATTTAAATACGAATAAACATGGAACTATGTTGTGTCATTTCGTTACCAACCACACAAGCAGTAAAGTGACTATCGGTATTGTTGAATTATATGTAGTAATAGCTAGTGGTATTTTTCAAGGGTTAAATAGTGTTCACTTTATTCCGAACGTCCTATAATATGTAACTGGTCACTCACTGGAGCAACATCCAGTAAACAAGTATAGATGCGGACAGTGTGTATACAGGACTGTGCAGTTCAGCCTGCTGGTCGTTGAACCCACGACATTTTCCGGTGTCTAACAAAGTGTTGTTACGTTTGGCTACAAGCGTATATGTGATGGCCGGGGCCCGGTAGTTTTCGCGTACGGATATAGTTTGAAGTGTTTGTTTTCGTAAATGAACACACTAGAAAGACGTGTGGTGTCGCAGTTAACGTTGTTCTGAAGTAAGGCACTGGAACAAAGTGATTTAAAAATAATTCAACGATAGCTTCCTGCATTAAGGGCGCCGCCTACCCGCGCGTGAGAGGCTCAAAAGTGACGGAGCTGTATGGTCGACGTTGAAGCGCGCATCAAATGCCGCGTCGCCTCAACGAGCCAAACGCTGAACTAGCGTGCAAGCTTCCCGTCGAACGGTTTTTACTATGGGACACTAAGCGGTGATACTATAATTTTATTGGTGGAAAGTCTGCAACTAAGTTCCGTGCAGGTCGCAATCTGAGTTTCACATGCATCCGGTTAGTACATTTTGAAGTACGGAAGTCTGAAAAGCTGTTTTTAGCCATGTTGGAGGGCTTAGGAACAGTGTTTTTAATGAGCGTGGCGTCTTAACAATGAGGTTCCGACCTTGTCTGAAGTTTGTTTTCATTTCGTACGTTGGCACAATGGACACACGTGGAATATTTTCGTAGAAAAAACCTGTTTACTAACACACTGCAACGCGTTTGAAGCGAGAGGTAGGCGGCCGACTTAAGAATTAGTTTTACAATGTTCTTTGTCCCTCTCGACCATAACGAAGGCAGCCTCTCGTTCAGAAATGACTTCACCGCGCCAACTGCTGGCGGTATAACGTCACTGCGTTATCTCTTACGCATGAAAATTCCCAGGAAACAGCGAGTCGTATCTCAGATGTTTTTTCCCCTTCTCTTTCGCGGCATCTCGATATGGCAAGACTTCAAACGTGTTCCGCATCGAGCGATCGATCTTGTAATTGCGTAACGAGTGTTAGCGAGCAGCGCAGTGTGAAAACAGTAATATTTGCCGACACTGATACTCATCTTGCTAGTGACTGGAGGAATTATAAAACTCGTCTCGCGGCGAGTTTTCATAGTTTTTGTGTAATGGCGCGATAAAGCCCAAATTTGCAACAGAAAAACGGTTTTATACGAGAAACGAAAATCAACTGACATACAGAAATTATATAATTCACAGCCAAGAATGGTGTCACGAGAGGTACGTCAAGAC
The DNA here is from genome assembly GCA_003012365.1 of Medauroidea extradentata. Classification (NCBI taxonomy): domain Eukaryota; kingdom Metazoa; phylum Arthropoda; class Insecta; order Phasmatodea; family Phasmatidae; genus Medauroidea; species Medauroidea extradentata. The sequence continues at coordinate 3,138 of PNEQ01010494.1, read as the reverse complement.
GTTTATAAAAATCAGCATTGATATTTTTTTTTGTATTTTAAAAAATTGCAGAAAATTGGTAGAATTTTTATATTGAATTCAGAAATTTTAAAAAACTACAAAATATATTCAATACGATTTTTTTAAACATACCTTGAAGTAACTTGCGACACTGTTCTTCAGTATGAATTATTTCATTTCTGTAAGTCAGTTGGTATTAATTTCTTGTGTTGTATAAAACCATTTTATGCAAATTTGGGCTTTGACCTGACGTTATACGAAAAGTATGACAGCTAGAAAATGTTCATTACTGTAGAAAAATGTATAAATACGTGTCCAAAAAATCATACATTATCTTGCAAAAATGTAAACATTATTACGATTATAATTCTGCAGGGAGGGCCCTCCCTTTACTTAAGGGCGCCACATACTTGGAGATTATTTAGCGCGTTGAATACTCAGAAGCGATACGGGTTACACTGACGTGTGCGCCTAGTGCCCTGTCTCTCGTTTGCATTTGGAACTAAGAGTCCTCGCCTGTCGGGGGGAAAAAAAAGGGGGGGGGGGTTGTTGTAGCGTGTTCCAACCATACCTCACAATCTTTATTTAGTTAGTCAAAACACATTCTTTAATTTAAATTCAACGTAAAGCAATCGCAGTGCAATCAAACTTGACTAAAATATGCCGTAAAATCGAAAGTACGAGACATTGACACCGACTGATGTTCACAAAACACTTAATCTGATATTAATTTAAAGTAAAAAAAAAAAACTGGTGTGTAAACACATATACCTACTGGACCGCGCAGGATAGCTTGACCTTTTACATACGCCGGCCAGCGGCGCACTTTGCACTGCGTCGTTTTTATGCCTACGTAGGGAGCCATATTGTTTTGTGTTGATTTTGTTTTGCCTTCAAAACATAGGGATATTTTGCAGTAGACTGATGCGGTGAAAACAACGTTGGGATGTTGACCTTGGGAGCTAATTCTCGCTACCCGCCCACACTGGAGGGCGTGCGAGGCAGTAAATTGTTATGCCGTCTAAAAATGCAGGAAAACAGTTCCTCTTCAACACGAAACATGCTCCCGCAGGCCCGCAATTAACACGAGAAAAAAAAAAATTCCGTGTCCGTGCCAATTGCAGGTGGTTTAATATGAAGGAGGAGGAGTAAACTACTACCTAGTTTTTTCGGCAGCATGCGTATTGTTACACGAAATTGCTCCTAATTACAAGTGAAATTTTGAATTGAAGACCAGCGCAAAATATCCCCGCAAAACTGACTGGACTTGAACTCTATTTATTTCTATGTTTAGTTCAGAACAGCTATTTATCTCAAGGTGCGTGAGATTGAAAACATGCTATAAAAAAGTAAAACAATTGAAAAATTCGCTTCTGTGAGACATCCGGTTGTGACCATAAATATTGTGACGTAAAACTTATTACTAGAGATAAAGTTACTGTACATACCTGCGTCAACATTTTCATACCTAATAAGGGCCAAAAAATACTCATTTTCGCGATTTCCGGACGCTAGAAAATATGCTTTAATGAATTTTGGTGAGCCTGTAATGAATAAACACACGTGTCATATTCTTAGAGTGCATTCCCTAAGTAGACATAATTCATGTGCGTTAAGAAGTTTTCGATAATCTTGTCATGACCGAAGCAGTGTCTGTGGCCTAGGCACGGCCACCTTATATGCGATGCTACTGAGCAAGATAAGGGTAGAAATAACAAAGAGACAAACTTCAGTGTAATGTGGTTTGTTTAGGTGACTACACGGGGATATGAAGCAATCATCCAAAAAATAATTGCCGCCAGGTCTTATATGCAACCCATAATTGATCTTAACAATTTCGCCCAACATTTATGTACCGTGCATATGTATTCAGTTATGTTAAAGTATAATAAATTTTGAAAATACGGATTTTAATTTAAAAAAAAATATTCACCCTATATCATGTAATTATCCATCGACATGTGCCGCTGGTACAGTATGCCTTACAATATAATTTCTTCACTTTTTACAGTGAAAATACGTTAAACGAAAACTAACAGTTGGTTACGTTACATGCTATTAGAATTGCAGAACGTTTTTTACGAATGGTGTTTTAGCTCTCCACAGTTAGAGGTTTACATATAGGAAGGACAGTTGCTGTACGTCGTCACTCATTTTCTGCGTCCCGACGCATCAGCGGGTCCGCCTTATCGGTTCCCTGGGTGGCGAGAATAACACGCGCCGACGTCCCCTTAACGAGCGAGGTATCTCGCCGGCAGCGGCCAAGGAACACACAACATTGTCGTCAGGTGGGCCGTCTGCCTGCGGGGTGTGGACGGATGGTTGCTGGCCATGGTTTTAGGGGGGAGGAGGGGGACAAGTGTAACACCCCTTCACCCCTCTTGCGCCGTACTACACCCCGGCGTCGGCCCTTGCCAAGTACAGGAATAGCGACGTGGGTGCCTTGTCTTCGCGCAGTCTGGTCCACGCGTGTCATCTACAAGCGTTGCTATGCCTTGATTATCGTGTCGAGTTGTCAGAGTTCTGTACGAGCTGGTTTCCTCGTTTGTGTTTCATGTACAAGGTAGAGATGTGCAGGCCTAGACTTCAAACTGAGTGGACCACCGCGTTAGCTAGGAGGGGAACCATCATGATATAAGAATGGGGCAGCACCAACTAAGGTAACTAGGACGGCACCTCCGAGTAAACATAAACGGAACGACTAAGTAAAAGGAGGGGCCTCAAGGTAACCTGGAGAAGAACCACCATGAAGCCAAGAGGGGTGTCACCAAGTAACCAGGAGGGTACAACTAAGTAACAAGAGGGGAGTCACCAAGTAACCAGGAGGGTACAACTAAGTAACAAGAGGGGAGTCACCAAGTATCCAGGAGGGTACAACTAAGTAACAAGAGGGGAGTCACCAAGTAACCAGGAGGGTACAACTAAGTAACAAGAGGGGTGTCACCAAGTAACCAGGAGGGTACAACTAAGTAACAAGAGGGGAGTCACCAAGTATCCAGGAGGGTACAACTAAGTAACAAGAGGGGAGTCACCAAGTATCCAGGAGGGTACAACTAAGTAACAAGAGGGGAGTCACCAAGTATCCAGGAGGGTACAACTAAGTAACAAGAGGGGAGTCACCAAGTATCCAGGAGGGTA